>APFE031086461.1:0-14661 GCA_000404065.3 Pinus taeda | reverse complement strand
AAAAATAATAATAGAGGGATTCTATGGGGCACAGTAATAACAATATGGGGACAATAGGGGCACAACAATATTAATAAGGGGTATAACTACAATAGTAATGGGGTAATCACAAGTATTATAGGGACCCAACATTCAGAGACCCTCTTATGAGGGTCAAGTGTGATGTATTGAGCTTTGGGAGCTCCAGGGGGGCATGGGGTACTTCGTGGAGCAACATGTGACCACAGGGCGACTCACCATCCCCTGGTGGTACACTATGTACATGGTAAAGAGGTTCAACGTTTTCCCTATGATACCTCGTGGTGACTGTGGACAGGATGATTCGTTCTCCTGTGGGCCAGGATGATTCGTTCTCCTTGGCGACTATGGAACATGATGATTCATTCTTCGTGGTAACTGTGGACATGAAGATTCATTCTCCTGTGGGCCAGGATGATTCGTTCTCCGTGGTGACTGTGGAATAGGATGATTTGTACTCTTGTGGGACAGGATGATTCGTTCTCTGTGGCATCCACTGACAGGATGATTCGTTCTCCTATGGACTGGGTGATTCGTTCTCCTGTCGAGGCATCATGGGAAGTACCTCTCATCTGATCAATGAGCAGGGAAATGAGGATAGGGACCATAGTAGTACTATCAATGGACACATCGTTGTATCTACTGTACTCCCTATGCTAGGATGACCTTCATTGATCTGGGATCAGTGATACTGATCTGGGATCAGTGAGAGTGGTACAAACTTTGAGACTGACTTTGGGTCAGTGGAGTATGGTATGCTACATCCTCGATCATTTCTTCTTTTTCATAGTTCAAGCAAAGAAAAGTAGAGTAGAGCAAAGAAGAACAGAGCATATCAGGGGACAAGATGTACAGGGCAGTGTATTTGATGGATGAATAGTAGTGACAATTAGATGGATTGCTGATGGAGTTGTCCCTAGTTGAGAGTGAGTGTTAAAATTGGAAACTAGGGCCAAAATCCATGTTGATCACCATATTTGTGACTACTGACATTTTTCCTAGATTCCTCTCATTGAGAGGTGTAAGATTGATCTAAATATCATCCGATTCCGATAAGTATTTATGGAGATATGAATTTATTTTGATTATGGAAAAATTGTCAAAGTCGACCAACAACTTATGTAGGCTCAGAAGCCTAATAGTCATGTCTATTCAACCTCAACGTTTTGCATATAAAGACAAGTAGAAATCTCCTCATTTGGACACTTCATCTTCACACACATCTCTCACTCTCCTGTGCATAAAGAATCTCTCTCTCTTTCTCACACTTGTGGCTGAAAGGAAGACATCCTAGAGCAAAGAGGACGTAGAAACAGGACAACAAATCATCTTTGACTAGATTTGACCAACGTTGAGATTCCAAGAAGTGCAGATTGGGTGTGGTTGCCTCTCCTAGGCAGGCCGCAATTTTTGGCACAAAAATTGAGGCGATCTGACCTCAGGTTTGACCGGTATTAACTGCCCTAGTTTAGGGCTGCAATCAACTTCAGAAATATGCACTTCGACTGGATTTTTGGGTTGTTCTAGGGCTGCTTCTTCATGATGTTCAAGGGAAAGTTGACTGGAAATTGACCAAGCATATTGGAGGTCAATTTCCACTCATTTAACTAAGTTTGACTTTGCTGAGCTAGGGTTTGTTGCTGCTGATATAAAATTTCAGAAATCAGATTTTGTACTATTTCTCTCTGTTGAACTATTCAAGATAAAAGAAGATTTGATCAAAGGGTTTCCCCATATTGGGGTTTGTCTCTGGCTAGCCGCCACATCTTGTGTCTCTTGTCTTGGCTTGTTTTCTGTTGATCGTTTAGTGTTCTATTTGCACTTTACTATATAAACATGTGATTTCTAACCTGTGGATCATATTAAAGAAAATAAGTAAACTGCTCTAAGCATAGAACATACCATAATTTAAAAAAGTTTGATTTTGGTTTCATTTGATTTTTTGAAAGTGAATTGTGATCTTTTCAGATTTGTCCTTCTTGTTTGGGGAAGATTTTGTATTCAAAATTTGTATTCTTTTCAAACACTTAAGTTGGCTTATTCATAGTTATAAACAATTGCTTTCGTTCTTTTTTGAGTAATCTAGGATCTTGCATCTTCATTTACACCTTGCATTAGGGTAGTTTTGCATTATTAAAGCATCAATAGTCTTTTTAGTTTTTGTGTGTGTGGAGTGTGTGTTAAGAAAAGAAAAGAAAAGAAAAAGTTTTTGCTTTATAGAAGTTTCCTAGAACCCAAGTAGAAGTCTCTTTTCATCGAAGAACAAACGATTGCATTCATATAAGTTAGTTTTTTATTGACTTCTTTGCGTCATACAAACACCATTGGTTTCATGTCCATTTATCCCTTTGACTTAAAATAACAGCCATTTAAAATCAAGCGCTTAATAAAATAAACTAGAACTTTTGTATTGTCATCAGAGTACACCAACAAGTTTAGGTTTATTTAGGGCCTTGGATTAGGCGAGAGGAGAGTTAAGTCTCCAAGGCCACTCTAAATTGTAAGACATAGAAGTCTGATTAAAGAGTGAAATCCAATAGCATTAGGGAGACTAGGAAAGCTCTGTGATTGGGAGTAAAGCACGAGGGTTAGTGAAGATAAGGATGAGAGATACCCCCTCTCTTACTTGTCGGATCCTACTGCACGACTATTCCGCTTGGCTTCTAATACGAGTTGGTGACCATAGCTGCCTATCCTAGGGATCCATATAGGTGGCTGCGAAGGGGAATCCCATGGCACCTGAAGTTGACGTTGTATCACATTCAACAATACTTCTAGAGGGCACCCTTGTGAAGCTTGGGGGCTTGCATTGGCAAAGGTTTTTGTTTGGAGGTCAGCGTAACTACCGCTGATAACTTCGCTAGTAGGCCTGGGGCGTAATTACCCCAATCTATTTGCGGCAGGCCCTTATTATTAACTTTCTTGTATTTTGGTGTCCGTTCCTAATCACCCGGAGCGGAAATAATTGGAAGTTCTTTGAGTGCTGATATCTTTAGGGACATTTTAGTGAGTGTTCTATGCTCCTAGTCAGCCTAGATTTTAATTTTATTGAGTCTTTAAGTAGATTTTATAAAAATAATTCAAAGCGGCTGACCGACCATCTCGACAGCCTCGGAGACTTTGTGGGCTTCCACCTATGAGTCTATAGCCTTCTCCTAGAAGGTGTAGGAGCAATTCTGCCAGTGGTTTCCAACCAGTGGCAGTAGGCGCATTGGAGATTGATCCTTTGCTTGGGGGTATTAGTACACAAGATAGACATGGTACTAGTACAGAGTTAGAGAGGAACACACTAGTTCTTTCTCAAGTACCTTCCAGTCGAAAGATAGTATTGAAGTAGAAGAGCTTTTAGAGTCAGTTAAGGCTCCAAATTCTGCTCTCCCTCCTGATCATCCAGACATTTTGTTATACGTTGGAACCCCAAATCACAGGCCTTCGAGTCCAGGTCCACATACATTTATCCCTTCGATGACCAGTGATGGAAGCATGACATCCACGACAAGTGTTGCGAGCATGCAAACTCCCATATCTGTGCAAGGGGGAGGAACTATTTCCATCCCTTCTAACACTCAACACATCTATATTTGGGTCTACTTCCATTCCGTCGATGAGTGGAAGTTCTTAGCCTAATGCATCCAATTTTGGATTTTTCCCTTTTGGAATCCCCTCTCAAGGTATTCCTTCGGTTCCTTTGAATATACCATCAAACGGCTCCACAACCATGATGAGTGGATCGGCTTCTTTTCAGGGTTTCCCATTTGGAATTGGTCATATACCACACTCCAATCCGACAATATGGTCAATACCATTTCCTTTTACAAGTCAAGGTAGTAACCCCTTTCAGAGTTGGACAAACCATGTGATTAGTGGGATAGGAGTTGGGAATCAATTTTTCGGCCAACAAGGGAATGTGTCGTATTCCTCGGTTAATTCATTTCAAAGTTTACCCTTTTGTAACGCTTGGAACCCTTTTTAGGGGCTATCAGCTCCTTTCAAGACTTCGTTAGGGGGTAACTTCACCGATTATGGAGGATTTTTGGCAGGAGTTGGTCAAACTCCAAATTTTGTTGGACCATAAGGATGACCCTTTGGTTTAGTAGGCTCTACGAGTTAGTTCAGGAAACCTGGTGCCTTTGAAAATCCAGGTCATTGTTTTCAGACCTATGGGAACCCCGCCCAGTCTAAATGGAATTCCCAAGGTCCTCCACGACTTCTTTTCTAGCCACGCTTAATCTGCCAAACTTGACTAAATTGACAAATGATCCAATTAGGTACAATCCGGCTTGGCCTCCAGTCCCAACTAAACTTCCATCAGATATTCAAAAATTTGAAGCGAAGAATGGTGAAGACTCGAGAGACCATGTGACCACATTCCACTTATGGTGCTTATCCAACTCCCTGATAGATGATTCAATTAGGTTGAGGTTATTTCAATGCACCTTAACTAAGAATGCGGCCAAATGGTATATAGAGTTGCCAGAGGGAACTTTTAGTTCTTTCACTGATTTGGCTAATATTTTCTTGAACCGTTTTCAGTTGCATGTCCATTATGAAGCCGAAACTGACCTTCTGGCCAATTTTGATCAAGACATGACAACGCACATTTAAGATCATATCCAGGAATGGAGATGGAGAAAGAGGCTTATCAAAGCCGAAATTCCACCAGAGTTTTGTCTCGAATGGTTTCTAAAATCATTACAACTGGAGATCTCTAAGGATGTTTCTCTTTCTGGTGTTTATTCGGAAGAGCGGGCTATTTTTTGAGCCCAACAATTAGAACTAATATATTCTCAGTCTGGGACTCTTCAAAAAATCATACCTGATGCTCCTAGATCCAAGGTTGATTTAGCCAAACCAAAGCCAAGCCCTCACACCGATGGTATAGTTGGATCAATTGACGCAAATATGGTGAACCTTTTGAACCAATTGCAGCAATTGTCTCTACAAATCGCTTCTTCTAACCAGTTAGCACCATCTACACCTTCACCTTCCCAGCCTACCTCCATAAACGCCATCCAGAATTCTAACCCCAATGGAAATCAACAATCCGATGGGAAGAAGAAGGGATGAGGTAAGAAGAAGAACCAGGAAGAGAAGGGTAATGCGAACAAGCCTGGCAACAGTGCCAGTGCGGGTAGAAAAGAGTCCAAAAAGAAGGTTGGATTTCCATGCAAGTTATGCAATGGAGATCATTTGACTCACCTCTACCCAAAGATTTAAGATGCTCAGCACCTATTAGTGTAGCAAGGGTCCTCTAGATCCCAAGTTGCCCTGACTAACCATTTTCCCCAAGGGCAGAAATTATTTTTTGGCGCGAACTCGAACGTTGGTACCTCTGCAGGGGCAACTAGGAAGGGGAAAATTCCTCAAATGTTTATATGATGAACTCTCATGTCAACATTGCCACACGAGCACACAATTATGGTGAAACAAAAACATCTAAGGGTAAATATGTTGGCATTATGATGTGTGTGTTGTACTTGATGGCAACCCAATCATAGAAGAACAATTCACTTATACAGAACCAGATGAGTCTACAGAAGAAAATAGCAGATGTGTCAGTATACATGGGATGCAGGACAAAGGAAGCAGATGTATGTGTTGTACTTGATGGCAACCCACTCATAGAAGAACAATTCACTTATACACAACCAGATGAGTCTACAGAAGAAAATAGCAAATGTGTCAGTATACATGGGATGCAGGACAAAGGAATCAAATGACAATTTATAGTGCAACAGTGTTATTTTCGGGTTCCGCAGGTGCACCATCCAAAAGATGCGAACATTGCCAGGTTGCGCAGTTCATAAGATGCGGATAAATTCGCATGCGCTCTAAACAAAAAGTGCGAACCTAAAATGCACGGACTTTCATGCAGAGAAAAATGCGCACATGGAAAATCTTATGTTTGGTCCATGGTATTTAGTCTGACGCTCTTGATCCTATGGTTTTGGTCCGTGGTTTTGCATCTAAACCTAGGTTTTGGGTCCCTCATATTGGATCTCTATGGTTTTGGTCCATGGTTTGAGAAAGGCCTTGACTATAAAGAGGGAAGGAGATCATTTGGCCTTTTCAGGTGTGTGTGTTGAATATCTTAAGAGAAAGATCTAAAATTCTGGTGATCGGTTTGTGAGTGATAGCTGGATCTGAATCAAGGAGAAACCTAAGCATTATAAGGCGGATCTCCTGATTGGTCGAGATCTCTTTGGCGTATGATCAGATCTGTGAATCTGATCTTCTGGGGTATAATTGAGGACTGATAAAGTGTCTATACCCGGTGGTCCGCAGGTGAGATACGGTGCATGTGCGGAGGTGCACAGGCAAGAAGATGGTGCAAGTGCAGAGGTGCGCAGTCCAGAAGACGAATCAGGTGCGGAGGTGCGCAGTCGAGTAGACAGCGCAGGTATGAAGCTACACAGATTAGAAGACAAAGAAGTGCGGAGCTGTGCAGAACAGGAGACAGAGCAGTTGCGAACCTGCGCAGGCTCGATATAGCAGAAGTGCGGATATCCGCAGGTTTCTATTGGTGAAGTTGCAGACTTTTCTTGAAATAAATTTTGGATGCCTTTTGTCTATCGCTGCAGAAGTTTTGGGTTTAGAACCGGTGTCTGCTTACCAGTATTGTTTTTTTGGTTTCTGCATTTTGAGAAGCTATTGGTTGATTCATTAGTTGTTTGTGGAAAGGAGATTGGTTGATTCACATGTACTTGATGATTATTTAATGTCATGGATCCAATATGAAAATTTATGAAATGTGGTCCCTAAAAGAAAAGAGAAGGTTGTAGCCTTCTGCAAGTTGAAGCCTGCGTACTGGTAAAGGATTGCCCCAGTATAAAATCATTGTAAAAGGAAGTTTCTAATTGGAAAAATATAGAGAATATTGCAGCAGGTGGTTTTCACCCACATTGGTTTTCCACCTTATATCTTGTGTTTTTTGGTGTGACTGTTGCTCTATTTTTGTTCTTGTTATATGGTTCTAACACACAGATTAATATATTATAAGTTTGGAAGGTATACACAAGTTTCATCTGCAAATATTTGTATAGATTGAAAAGAGTTTGATAATACTGATTCACCCTTCTTAGTATTATTTTCAACAATTGGTATCAGAGCAGGTCCTTCAGGAAAAGCTTGATCGCTTGAAGGAAGATCTATCATCATGAGCAACTACGAAGAGGAAGCATCTATCAGGCCACCGATATTTGATGGGACCAACTTCGTCTATTGGAAGGTAAGAATCACTGCCTATCTTCAATCTCTTGTTACAGAAGTTTGGGATATTGTGGAAAGAGGATACACATTTCCGTCAGCAACTCCTACAAATTCAGCTGGTAAGAAGCAGTATGAAACAAATGCAAAAGCTGTCAATACTCTATTGGGAAGTTTATCTCAATCAGAATTTATCAAGGTGATGCAGCTCAAAAGCACAAAAGAAATATGAGCCAAGATCGTTCTGAGCTATGAAGGAGATGAGCAGGTAAAACGGGCAAAATTACAAACTCTTAGAATTCAATATGAAAGTCTCAGAATGCATAATGATGAAAGTATGGCTAGCTATTTCCTACGTATATATGAGATTCTAAATTGTATGAAAAACTTGGGTGAAGAAATAAAAAAAGTTGTTTCGGTTGAAAAAGTTCTAAGATCTTTGTCTCCATAAAAGAAAAGGAGAATCTAAAGAATCTTACCATGTCACAATTACACAGAATTCTAACTGCTTACAAAATGAGAAAAGGAGGACCATCAAACAGAAGAGAAGTTGCATTCAAAGCTTCAGGAAAAGGAGATTTCTATGAGCCAGGACATATGTGAGAAGAAGAGGAAGAATCAAATTTTGTCAAGAACCTTCAATGAGGAACTGGAAGATTTAGAGGTAAGATACCTTTCAAATGCTTTGCTTGTGGAAGAGTCGGTCATTATGCTGCAAAATGTCCTCATAAAGATAAACTAGACAGAGGTAAGGAACCTGTTAGACGGAACAGAAAACAATATGTAAGTAAGAAGAGCTATTATACTCATGAAGACAGTGATGGACTTTCAAATAGTGATGAAGATGACCAAGGTCATGATAATAGACTTTTGATGGCTTTTGAAGACGATGATTTCTTGGATGCTATAAATGAAGAAGGTCTTTATGAAGAAATTTCTAAACTTAAAATTTGTTTAGAAGAAAAGAATATGATTATAGATACTCTAACATTCCAACTTGCTGAAATGGATAAACACAATGAAAAGTTAGAATGTGAAATTGTGGGACTTAGAAAGGAAATTGAGAAAACAAAAGACCTTAATCTCAGATTTGCTAAAGGATCTGAAACTTTAGATGAGATTATCAAAGTGCAGCGTTCTCCTCTAATCAGGACAGGTCTCGGATATTTCGAAGAAACGTCTCATCTCAGAAGAAAGCACAGAAGCCATCCACCTCCAAAAGTTATCTTGATGCAGCAAGGAAAAATGAACAACAAAAGCATGATACAGATCACCAGGTAAATCAGGGACAAGTTTCTTCAAGAATGATCAAAGATTATCGGGAGCAATCTACTTCAAGGATGAACAGAAGCCTCAACCGACCATAGGTAAATCGTTCTCGATTTAGCTCAAGAATGGATGGAAACTACAATCATATGGTTGGTAGATTTGATAGTCGCAGGAATTTCTTCACTGGCCAATGTTTCTCTTATCATAACTTTGGTCATAAAGCTGCTCAGTGTGTTGCCTACAAGACCATCATGACTAGGGAAGCTCAGAAACAAAGGGGCATGATAGGAATCATGAAAAGAACCTACAATAACTTCTCTGCACTTGAAAATGAAATAGAATCCACTATTTGTAACAATTATGGTCATGAAGATTCTAAATGTAGAAGCAGGTTTCGGCAAACAATTCAGAAGGAGCAGGCTTCATTGAGTTCCAAAACATGGAGAAAGAAAGAACAACAACCAGAAAGTTGTGGGATCACCTTATATGTAGAAGGGCAGGAAAATCAATGGTACATTGACAGTGGATGCTCAAAACATATGACAGGTGATAAAGGAAACTTCAATCATATACTGCCTTAGAAAGGGAAAAGAAGGTATCATTTGGAAATGATACCCTTGCATTCATAAAAGGACCCCTGCATTCATAAAAGGTAAAGGTCCTTCTTAGTTGAAAAAGAAGGTCAAAGCTGGTAATGTTATGTATGTTGATGGCTTAAAGCATAATTTATTGAGTGTAAGTCAAATGTGCGATCAAGGAACTGAGGTAATATTTAGATCAAATGGATGTATTGTTCGTGAGCTTGACACAGGAAAAACAGTGATCAAAGGCACAAGAAATCCAAATAATTCAAAGAAGGAGAACAACAATGCTATCTGGGCAAGAATGACAAACACTGGCTATGGCACAGAAGATTGGGGCATCTTAGCTTCTCCCAAATCAGGAAAGCATGCAAATATCAGGCAGTTCCTGATCTTCCTGACATCATAATTCCAGATAATACAATATGAAAATCATGTCAATTCGGTAAGCAAACCAGAACTAATTTCCCTGAGAAGGAAGGATTAGCTAGCAGGACACTTGAACTTGTCCACACTAATATATGTGGTCCAACTAGGAAGAGGTCACCTCGAGGAGAAGAGTATTTCATATTGTTCATTGACGACTTTTCGAGGATGTGTTGGATAGGACTCATGAAGTATAAATATGAAGCTTTCAAAAAGTTCAAGTCATTCAAAGCTTTGGTTGAAAACCAATCAGATCGCAGAATCAAATGTCTCAGATCTGATCGAGGAGGGGAATTTACCTCAGATGAATTTTTAGATTTTTGTGAAGAATATGGAATCAGAAGGGAATTTTCTGCTGCAAGGACTCCTCAACAAAATGGAGTAGTGGAAAGGATGAATAGAACGATTCAACAAATGGTTCGTGCTATGCTTGATGAGTCTGGAACTCCCGCAACCTTTTGGAGTGAAGCTGCATTTGTTGTTGTTACTATTCTCAACAAGACAAACGTCCAGGTAAACAACACTTAGACTCCTCATGAACTTTGGTATGGTAAGACTTTCACGGTAAAATACTTCAAAATATTTGGAAGCAAATGCTACATTAAAAGGACTGATGAAAATCTTGGAAAGTTTGAACCTAGAGCAGATGAAGGCATTCTACTTGGCTATTCTCCTCACAGCAAGGCTTACAAGTGTTACAATAAAAGACTTGGAAAAATTATTGAAAGCATTGATGTAGTGGTTGATGAAGAAGGAAACTCTCCTAGACAAGAAAAATATGAAGTTTTCGAAGATGGCAAAGACTACCCATCAACATCAAATCAGATTCATGATGAAGAAGAAACCCATGAGGCACCAGAAGAATGGATAAGGATAGGAGAGAAGACTCCATCCAGATATGTTTAGAAGAATCATCCGGAATCCCAAATTATGGGGCAGAAAGAGGCAGGTGTACAAACAAGGAGAACCATTTCAAAAACTTCAAGCTATCTAGCCTTGCTCTCCTCCTCAAAACCACAGAATGTAAAAGAGGCATGCAAAGATGAATGTTGGGTCAAAGCCATGGAGGAAGAACTTGAACAGATTGAGAAGAATAACACTTGGGAGTTGGCTCCTAGACCACAAGATAAAAATGTCATAGGGACAAAATGGATTTTAAAAAATAAGCTAAATGAAAATGGAGAAGTTGTTAGAAACAAGGCAAGACCCTTTTGTAAAGGGTATGCACAACAAGAAGGCATAGACTTTGAAGAAACTTTTGCTCCAGTTTCCAGACTTGAGGCTATAAGAATGTTCCTTTCTCTCTCTAGCTTTCAAAAGTTCAAAGTATTTCAGATGGACGTAAAATCTGCCTTTCTGAATGGAGACTTAAATGAAGAAGTATATATTGAACAACCTGATGGGTTCATCCTTGGAAATGATCCAAAACTTGTATGTAGACTTAAGAAGGCACTCTATGGTCTTAAACAGGCTCCAAGGGCATGCTACTATCGTTTGGACAAATATCTTCATCAACAAGGTTTCTCAAAAGGCTCAGTAGATAGCAATCTATATATAAAAATTGATAATGATAAATTGCTAATACTTGTTGTATACATTGATGATATCATTTTTGGCAGCAATGAAGAAGCCATGAGTCAAAACTTTGCTTTGGTGATGCAAAAAGAGTTTGAAATGTCTTTGCTTGGTAAGTTGACATGCTTCCTTGGGTTACAAATCCAACAAAATAAAGATGGTATCTTTTTATCACAAACCAAGTAACTAAAACAGATTTTGAAGAAATATGGCATCGAAGACTCGAAACCGGTATGTACCCCTATGGTAACAAGATGCAGCCTCAACACTAATGATGAATCGGCAACAATACATCAACCAACCTACAGATCCATTATTGGCAGTCTACTCTATCTAACAGGAACTCGGCCAGACATCATGCATGCAGTGGGAATAGTTGGAAGATTTCAGGCTAATCCAAAGAAAGCACACCTTTAGGCAGTTAAGAGGATCTTCAAATATCTTCAAGGAACACAAAACTATGGCTTATGGTATCCTAGAGATACAGATCTCGCACTTCACGCATATATAGATGCAGATTGGGCGGGAAGCATGGATGACAGAAAAAGTACTAGTGGTGGTGCATTCTTTATGGGATCCAGATGAGTATCTTGGTTCATCAAGAAACAAATCTCAATTGCCTTATCTACAGCTAAAGTAGAGTATGTGGCTGCTGCATCTTGCTGCACACAACTTCTTTGGATGATGCAAACTTTGCAAGATTTTCAAATCACCTGTACTCCACCTATCTCCATCTTCTGTGATAATACAAGTGCAATCAGTATTTCAAAAAATCCTGTCATGCATTCAAAGACTAAGCACATACCTATCAAGTATCATTTTCTAAGGGAACAAGTGCTGGAACAAAAGGTTAAATTGGAGTATGTTCCTTCCAAAGAACAAGTTGCTGATATACTCACCAAACCATTACCCAGGGAGACATTTGAATACCTCAGACAGAAGCTGGGGGTCGCTGATGCATCATCTTGGTGTTGAATCTTGTCTGTGGTTGTACGCAGGTGGATACACGTACATATGCCGGTTTATGAAGGTACAGTCGCGTGGGTCAGACAGAGACCATCTAGCTCAGGGGGAGCATATATTCTTCGAATAATGCATTGTTGGCATTATCTTAGAAGTCCTTGGTTTGATTTCACAATTGTTTTTGGTGGAATAGATGCTTGTTGATCTGAAGGTTGATTGTTAGATACTGTTGATAGCTATCATAGTCTTGCTGTATATCTTTTTGTCACTATGTCATGTCAAGGTCATGTAACGACCTATTTTGGTTCCCCCACTATGGATGGGATGAATGATGTATGTTCTTGCTTGGATGGGAGATGGATGTATGTATGAGTCTTTGTCACTTATGATGTATGGAGTCATGTTCTTTCTTGTAGAACATCTTTTTTGGTAGACATTGCTTGCAGTCAGTGGGAGACTTCAGCATAGACGACAGGTACTCAAGGGGAGTATGGTTAGCAGAATGGTCCGCCCTTTGCCCTTGATGTCAAAGGGGGAGAGTGATTGGGTATTTTTGCCATCAAGTCGAAAGGGGGAGATTGTTGGCATTATGATGTATGTGTTGTACATGATGGCAACCCACTCATAGAAGAACAATTCACTTATACACAACCAGATGAGTCTACAGAAGAAAATAGCAGATGTGTCAGTATACATGGGATGCAGGACAAAGGAAGCAGATGTATTTGTTGTACTTGATGGCAACCCACTCATATAAGAACAATTCACTTATACACAACCAAATGAGTCTACAGAAGAAAATAGCAGATGTGTCAGTATACATGGGATGCAGGACAAAGGAATCATATGACAATTTATAGTGCAGCAGTGTTATTTTCGGGTTCCGTAGGTGCACCGTCCAAAAGATGCAGACATTGCCAGGTTGCGCAGTTCATAAGATGCGGATAAGTTCGCATGCGCTCTGAACAAAAAGTGCGAACCTAAAATGCACGGAATTTCATGTAGAGAAAAAATCGCACGTGGAAAATCTTATGTTTGGTCCATGGTATTTAGTCTTGTTAGTGCTTGAAATTTCACTTCAGGCTGAAAAAGGCAAACCTCAAGGCAACATCAAACCATTTAGCCTCGTAGCTAGCCCTGCGGGGCAGGAGAAGGCTCTCTCCGCTCAATCTCAGTAAAATCTTCAATGGATGAGATGACCAATAGGGTAACATTGATTTTAGGCTAGTAAACTGATCAAAAGGGTTGATTTGGGGTTTTTAGGGTTTTTGGTGGAAAATTGAGGGGATGGCAATTTTGGGTGCGGGGATTGGACACAGTTTCTGCAGGGGGTTCTTTGGGGCGAGGTAGGAGACAGTATTGATGCCTTTGATTGAGGTGGATGATTAGGAATGGCAGGTGAGAGAACTAAAGAGAGCAAACAATAACTTTGAATTCTCTTTAGACAGTAGAAAACATTGAAATTAAACAAACTTAAAAGTAGAGCATGGCAAGCATGAATTCTTACTTTAACACTTCCTTTTCTTAATGTGCAGAAGGAAAAGAAAGGAAATGATTCACATAGAGAAACACACAATCAATACATGTAACCACAAGAATCCCAAAAAGGACTGCAAAACCCTGGTCTTCCTTAGCCAAAAATTGCAGAGATACAGTGAAATAATACAATGATAGCTTCTCCCCCAAGAGTCCAACCATGAAAATGAACAAGAAAGTACATAATATAGATCATCTAACCTCTTTCCCTGCCTCCATGGGTCGATCTCACTATCCTAGGAGTTGTTTCAACCACTTCTAAACTTAGCACTACAAACTAGGCAGTCAAAACAACCTGCCTCTATAAGATAGGAAACCAATTCATTCATTTAATTTTCACCTTTTTATGAATGAATCTTCTAGAAGAGATACATAAGAGTAAAAGTATCAAAAAAGTACATTAATTACATCAAAGAGAATAACAATCCACCCCAAAAAGTCAAACAGGGTCAAACTGCGTTTTTATGAGCCGTACAGTGAAATTTGGAGAAAATTGCCTGACAGGTCGCGCCTCTACCTGACAGGTCACGCGCCTTTGGGACACGTTTGGGGAACTTCCAGGTGTCCAAATGAAGCAAGAGTAGGCTTGTTGGAAAGGTCTGTGAGTATAATTTCCAACCCAACTAGAATTTCAGAATTTGGTGGTCATTGGCCCCTCCAAAATTACAATCTCCCAAGACTACTTTTTGTGTCTCAAAAAAGTGATAGAAAGTCATTTTTTGCTTGTTTTTGACTTTCTGGAGGCCCAAAACTTCTCCAAATCTCTAGTCCTTTGATGAGCATGTGTAACTTTGCATGAAAAATCTGGAAATGCTGAGTTTTTGCAAAATGGAGTTGCCGGGATGAAGGGTTTCACGGGGGGTGAGACCCATTAATGGAGAAAACCTGTAAATTGCCTAAAAAAAACCAAAATTTACCCAAAAGGCTCAAAATTTCTTGGGATTTGTGCTGTGTCTAGGCTATTTAGTGCCTTGGTCCTTGAGTGAAGCCTCAGCCAAGATATGGAGGGGATCGGGCCTCTTTCTCTGTTTTAGTGCCTCGGTCAACCGCCTTTGAAGCACCTTCATCTTCGCTTTGCACACGTGCA
>APFE031086460.1:0-13258 GCA_000404065.3 Pinus taeda | reverse complement strand
GGTCTGTCACAGGAAACCTATATTAATAAAATTTTAGAGAGATTTCGGATGAAGAATTGTTCACCAAGTGTAGCTCCCATTGTGAAGGGTGATAGGTTCAATTTGAACCAATGCGAGAAGAACGACTTTGAAAGGGAACAAATGAAGAACATTCCATATGCTTCTGTTGTCGGAAGCCTAATGTATGCTCAAGTCTGCATAAGGCCTCACATTGCATTTGTTGTGGGAATGTTGGGATGATATTAGAGTGATCCAGGTTTAGACCACTCGAGAGCTACAAAGAAGGTAATGAGGTACCTTCAAGGAACCAAAGACTACATGCTTATGTATAGACGGACGGACAACTTGGAAGTAATTGGCTACTCAGATTCTGACTTTGCTGGATGTGTTGATTCACGCAAATCAACATCAGGTTACATTTTTATGATGGCCGGTGGAGCTGTATCATGGAGTAGTGGCAAGAAAACCTTGATTGCCACTTCCACTATGGAAGCCGAGTTCGTCTCCTGTCTTGAGGCTACTTTACATGGTGTATGGCTTAAGAGTTTCATTTCTAGGCTTAGAATTATGGATTCTATCTCTAAGCCATTGAGAATATATTATGATAATTCAGCTGTTGTATTTATGGCTAAAAATAACAAAAGTGGGAGTCGAGATAAACACATTGACATTAAGTATTTAGCTATAAGGGAACGTGTTAAAGAAAAGAAAGTGGTCATTGAGCACGTGAGAACTGAATTGATGATCGTTGATCCTTTGACTAAGGGCATGCCACCATTTAAATTCAAGGATCATGTAATTAATATGGGACTTGGTTCCATTATGTAGTTTCTCATTGTATGGACAATGTTATTTTAATGAAATTCTTAATTATTGTGATTTTTTTCCTCATATTTATGTGCACCTTAAGTTGATTTGAGAAAATTCATTTAAGAAGGACCAAGAATAAACATAAGGTTTATTCATTAAGAAATTGTTGCCCAATAAATTATAATAAGAATAAATACATAGTAATACATGGAAGATAATACTCGTCATTAGAGGAATTATCGCCATGATTCATGTATCTATTACTTAATACAGATTATCAATGGTTTTTAAGTTGAGACATTAAGTTTGGAAGTATGGACCAAGTGGGAGGATGTTAAGATCCATTAAGTTTTCCAACTGCAACCTACAGTTATGGAACTAAACTGTAGTCTTTCCTTAATTTTTGGAAACCAACTGCAGTAATTTCCTTAAATTAAGGAAATCAACTGCAGTTAATTAATTTTTTGGTTGGAGCTTCTGAAGTGGTCCATTATTCCATCTCGAGTTCTCTACCTTGATCTGTGGAACACCTGACACATAGCCATTAGAAGCTTGATGGAAGTTTGGCTATAAATTCATCTATTTGGTCCCCAAGCTTGCATCTCAATCCCCTTCACTTGTTTACACCATCTAGCTGAGAGAGCATAGCTTGGAATTGCCTTCAGATTTTTCTGTGATTTTTCTTTTTGCTTGGATTGAAGCTGGAGTGTTGTTTCAGTGAAGAAACAAGTGGATTGTGGTTTGCAGCAAGAGCGTTATCAATGGCTCGAGGTAATCATGGACATCTAAAGTTTCATTTTTAGATTCTTTAAAGTATTAAGAATCGTTGTTGTAGATTTTTCTTACATTGGTATGAGAGCAAATTTTCAAAGGAATCAATCGTGCTTAAGCGACGGTTTCTTGCATAATCTGCACTCCTAGAGGACACATGCATCTATAGGCCATTCGAATTCATGTTTCAAATCATCCACACTAAGATGAGTAGATAAAATTTGACGAGAAACAGTCATCCAATTCAGGGTTGGAATTTCCAAAGTTTTTTAATCGTTATTTTGACGTTTTCACTGTGAAGCCAAAATACATAAATATATTCTTGAAAGGGATATTTTTTGTTCCTTCCTTGGAAAGACAAACCAAAACCTTGTACCACCCGAAATATCGAGGTGAACGAGTGTACATGCCAAGTGAAGACGAGGTTAAAGAGGGAAGTTGGCCGCTTCACAAACATAGCCATCCAGCCTTGATCCATTCTCTCCAATTTAACCTATTTTTTAACACAATTCATTGGCTAAATCCCACCTAGTTATTCTCGTTCAATTTCGAGAGTTCCCCAAATCCATCCCTCACCCAATCTACAGAAGAGCCCGCAAGGGTTTATAACAACCAACAGGATCTGCTTTGATACCAATGTAAGAAATCGTGATTCTCAATACTTTAAAGAATCTAAAAAATGAAACTTTAGATGGATTACCTCCAGCCATTGATAACGCTCTTGCTGCAAACCACACTCCACTTGGTTCTTCTCTCAACAGCACTCCACCTTCAAAAATCAAAGTAAATTAAATATAAGTAATTATATGAGGAGGATAGTTGGTCAAATGCCTCTCATTCATCTTTTGTGTGCTAAAATGGATCTATGTGTAGGCCTAAAGTTTATAGAATCTACCGTGTGATACTAAAATGGCTAGCTCTCGATTCCTTTTACTCACCAAATAGAATATATATGTTAATAATAATAACATTTTTTAGAAATAAATTAAGGATCTAAGTTTATTTAAATTTAAATTTATTAAATAGATAAAAAAATTAATTTTTATATATATAAAAATAATATATGATATACAAATGGTGTTATTCAAGAATTACATATTAAATTAATTTAAAATAAATTTATGTTAATATTCAATTTAATATTAAGTTGGAAAGGGGAAGATTTTTTTTTACTATGTCAAGATTTAAAGAATTTTAGACATGTAGGGTGTACAAAGATTTGGGGAATTTCTAGATCTTTGTGAAACCAATCTCACCTTAATCCTTTTGTTAGCAGTTTTTGAACTTACACCTTGTTTTATAGCTTGTGAAAATGCTCATTAGTGAAGAGGGATACCTTCACTATTAGAATCTCCTTAGTGAATACAACATTACCAATGATGTCATGATTTACATTGTAGAAATAATTCAAAGTGAATCCAAAGGGAGGGGTGAATCTAGTAAACCACACTAAGCTTGTTTAAATATGTTAATGAATATTTGAAGTATGGAAATTTATCTTAATTTTTAGAAACCTTGGTGAACCTCACTAGTCCACAATATGTCATCTATAAAATGTTTGGTGGTGTTTCTATAAAAACATTAAAATTTATAATAATAGTATGTAGTCTCTATATAAAATTGTAGTGATTTTTAAGGTAAAATAACCAATATTTTTTGGAAAAAGATTGCAAATGTTTCCCTAAAAACCAAGGCCTACTTCACCAAACCATAAATATTTTTTAGATCTACATTTGTGGTGCACAACACCAGCATTTGTGGTGCACAACACCTTCTCTTGAGGTGAAAATTTTTTCATGTACTTTCATAGCTACAAATTAAGAACAAAAAGTGATTATTTAGTGTTTCAATGAGTCTTGACGTTTATCATAAACTCTCTAGGAGTGGGTTCACTAGAGTTGTTCTCTAGATGTTGTCTTACATTTCTAGTCAAAAGGTTTTTCTATTGTTATTTTTCAGAAGTTATAATATTGGTAGAAGCTTTAGGCTTATGGGAACTTGTTTTTTGGTCTATCTGGTCTCTCTCTTCAGCCTTGGTTTCTATATTTTAATCCTATATCTATGTCAAATCTAGAATCTCCAATATGGGTGAGGTTTCCTAATTTTTCCATCCATGTTAGACATCAATTTATCTTAGAAGATTTCATAAATTTGTTCAGTTGCTTCATCAAAATTGACTTGGAAAGAATTAAAAAAAGAATTAAGACATTTATTGAGGTTTGTATCAAAGTGGACTTTAGTAAAACATTTCCAAAAAATGCTTCTTAAATGGGAAAATAATTTTGTTTCCAACTAATGGATTATGAAACTACAACTTATGGTTGAAGATATTGCAAGTAGCTTGGACACCTTCAGAAAGTTTTCCCATATTCACAATGAAGCCAATAAGATAAATGGTGGATGGAAATATCCAAAATGGCCCAATGTTTCTATGCCCATTCAGGCTCACTAGTCCATAAATTATGAGAACTAGGAGACTCACTACTCCTCATACTCATGACATTCCATCTTAATCAAGAGAAAGCTAATTAGCCATTATTTTGGCATATGTAAAGAGTGAGCAAAATTATATTCAACAATCAAACCATTTAGATAGTGACAAGGAGCCAAGAATATTCAAGGTAATGGAAACATCTCATGGTAATATAATGGTTGTCTCAAAAAATCCATCACCTTTACCTATGAAGGGAAACAAACAAAGCAAATCTAGTGGTAATAGGAAAGCAAGAGATCCAATATAATGTTTTATCTCCCTTGAGTTTTATTCTATCTCTCTTGAGTTTGAATATGCTACATGTGAGGAGAAAACACTTGTTTTTAACCATTAAACCCATTAAAAATATGTAAGGAAAGTTTTTGTTAAAGAAATAATGTCAAATAAATGAAGAAATTATAGGTATTAGATTAATCTAGTTTTTTATTACTAACATTAATTAATAATTAGCATTAATATTAATTATTAGCATACTTCCATCTTAACATTTGATTTATCAAGAGTTAATAAAACCAAAATGCACAAAGCATCAAATGTTACAATAAACCATACAGATATATTCTTCTAGTTTGATTTTTGAGTCTCTTGATTAACCATTTACCAATGGGGTCAAAACCTATTTTCCTTGCCCACCAAGATTCATTGTGATTTAGACTTAACCCCAAATTCACCTTGTGTTGAACTTTAGAGTTGTTTGATATTAGAAAATGAAGACATTCCATCTTAGGGATAAATAATACAACTAATAAATACACTTGAAAATGTTACTTAACTTCAACTTTGTATCTGAGAGGAGAGGTACTCAATATAAATAATGAATTATATTCAAAAAATCATGAAAAGTAATCACCTCATGAATTTGTAGATTCACAATTTACCTAAAACCCTAAAATTATTTATAGGCTTCAACTATCTTGTTGGAAGTGTGACCTAAACTCCAAGAATACCTAAAAACAATTATATTAAACAACATAAAATAAATTCAAATAAAATATTGTGTTGAAATATAATAATGTTAAAATGGGTACATGAGACTCTTTTATTTATGAGACAAGTGACTAGTCTCCATGTAAAGATCTTACTACTAAAGTCTACAAAAATGTATATATTCTAGCTCTTTTGAATTTGAATAAATGAGATGTTAAGGAGAAATAGACTTTTAAACCCACTCAAGCTATATACCTATATGGAAATTTTATATGACAATTTTTTTTTAGAATAAATGGGGAAATTATAGGTAATACAATAAGCTTGTTTCCTACAACTAACATTAATTACTATTAGCTTTAATATTAATTATGAGTATAACATTAAATCTATTGAGCTTAGGGAGAATTTAATTTATGAAAACCTCATTGTATAACTTTAGGAAATATTTGCAACTTGAGATATTTGATTCCTCTCAATATTAAGTTAAAATAAATTAATGTGACCAATCCAAGATAGTTTTTTGTTGGTTATTTATAAGATAAACCCCTATTTAGATCTTTTAAGAGGAGATTCATTTTAATTATGTCAAAACAAATGTGCCTTTGACTCTCACAACTCTTTAAGGTTTAGGGTTAAGGTGGTCAAAATCAAGTTCATGGTCATTTAGGAGGTCAAATTTTACAATATGATTGAAAAAATGAGTATAAAATACCCATAATTCACAACACTACAACCAAACCTGAAATATAAGTCAACATTTTAATGGGTGTATGAGACTTCTTTATTTGTGGAACTATATAACAATCTCACTATTAATGTCTGCACAAATTTACATAATCAACCTTATTTCAATATAAATATATAAAATGTTACATGGAAATATGAATATCATCTTAAAAATTAAACTCATTCAAATTATACATATATTTATTTTTTACATGAAAAAAAATAATATTCCATAAATGACAAAATTATTGAAATTAAATTAAACTTATTTTTAACCACCAACAATGATTCAGAATTTACTTGAATATACCTCATCTTAAGATAAGATTTAGAGGATTAAAAGTTCATAAATAAATTTAAAATTTGATCCCTTGAAACAATTTTTTTCCAGAGTGGAATAGACCTATAAAGCCGACAATAAAGCTGATGGAGCCGACTTCTGATTTTCAAATTTTGAGTCGACATAATACTACATCTTTTTAGTATAGAAAGGTATATATTGAGGTTTTGTGAAAATCAAGACCCGTGACGGTGAGCGTTTCCATACGGTAGTTGAGACACAATTCACCAGAATCAGTGTAATAGTAATTTTTGAACTTCTTTGTACTCTTGGAAACAATGGTTGAGCCAACAAGCCCCCGGAGTGATGATGTATCACTAAACAACCCTAATCTTATTCTAGGAATGGGCGCACATCTTGTTGAACACTTTTACGTTCGCTCCCCGAGTGACGAAGAAGAATCAGTAAACAGTCATGGCAGCTCTATTTCACCTCCAGATCCTACTGATGATGAAGCGGAAAACAATGAACCTACTGCCGACCAGCTCCAGGCGCAGGTCGACCAGCTTCAGGCGCAGCTCGACCAGCTCCAGGCGGAACACTTTTACGTTCACTCCCCGAGTGACGAAGAAGAATCAGTAAACAGCTCCCCGAGTGACGAAGAAGAACCAGTAAACAGTCATGGCAGCTCTATTTCACCTCGCGGTAGTCCTTCTTCATACATTCGCCCCACCAGTGATGATGAAGCGGAAAACAATGAACCTACTGCCGACCAGCTCCGGGCGCAGCTCGACCACGTCCAGGCGCAGCTCGACGAATTGCACGAATTGCTAGAGTCTTTGGGTTTTGTCACAGTTGGGCTGCCTGCTGAAGCGGTAGCAAGTTTACCTGTCGTTCAATTCAAGAAAGGAGAAGCCAACGATGTAAAAGGAGCAGAAATGTCCACAATTTGTTTGGAGGATTTTGAGGATGGTAAGAACGTAGTACAACTGCCATGTTCCCACATTCTGCATCCTCAATGTGCTGCCCAATTGTTTAGAAACACAAATCAATGCCCTCTCTGTCGGGGCGAAGTTAAATGAAGTAGAATTGAAATTTACATATTCAGAATTTAGTTGGTTATTTCTCTGATGTAATTATTTTTTCAATGAAATATTTTAACTTTAATTTGGTTGATTACAATTTACTATTTCATCACGGTTTCAAAGTAAATAAAATATTTATAATATTTTAATTAACTTTATAAAATAGGGTATTGCTTCATAATTTTAAAATTTTATTATAAATTACAATTAAATTAACATTATTTTTTAAAATTGTCATTTTTTATTTTTTTTTATATATTTGAAATATTAGTAAATGAAGTAAATGTTTTTTAATAAAATGTTGTAATGGCCAATGAAGACATCTCAATACACTAGATATTTTTCAAATAACTAAAAGTTTGTTATACAGCAATGCCAAAACTAGACCTATATTTAGAACAATGAGTTATGAATAAATTGAAATTATAAGACAAATGAATGGTAATATATAAAAAATTAAAGAAATAAAACAACAGTATTTATATTCACTACCAACTATTTAACAATTTTGGCAAATCTATATTCACTCAATATTAAGATTTCATTTATTGTAGTGGTGAACTAATGGTGAAGATAGCTTTTGTTGGTGAAATAATGGTGAAGATTCATATTGAGAAAACCAATAGTTCTTATGACACCCACATTTCAATCTTGTAGAATTCATTTTCTTGTTGTTTTAGTAGGTTTAGCTTTATGAGGGATTGTATACACCTATTATTTATGGGTCATGAGCACTACCTAGTCAATCTAAAGAAGACCAAATATCAAATCCTTGAATTTTGTACATTTGTGGTTCAATGTGATAAGATAATTTACAAATAGTCAATATATCTAGAAAAAGAAAATAAAATGCATGGAATTTTGACAATCCTGGATGATTTCTAAATTTTGTTAGCAATGGAAGTGGAGTTGGTGGGAATGAAACTCTATTATAATTTGAGGATTAATATGAATTAGATGAAATATTGCTTCTCATTTGAGCTGTCACAATTCTATTGAAACATATTTCAAACTCATGTGCCATTCACCTAATGATGATATAAAATCCCTTAGTTGCAAGTTATGTGATAGATCAACTTCTTGGAATGAATTAAGTAGATCAATTTCTTCTCTATTATTGTATTATTATATCCTTCCTTGTATATCCCCAATCAATATCATTATCGTTGAATTTTTCTTTTTAATATTTGAAATATTTTGACTAATCTTATAAAATATGGTATTAGTTAATAGATTTAAATTTTTATTACAAATTAAGATTAAATTGAGATTGTCTTTTTAGTATAAAATATCTATTTACTTTTTTTCTTAACATTTTTCATTTCAAATGAAATAGGTGTAAACAAAATATTTTTTAATAAAATGTTTTAATGCCCAAAGGAGACATGCAGATACACTAGATATTACTCAAATGATTAAGAATATGTTATGAAAACTCAATTTACAATAATGATTTCTTTTCTATGTTTGCTAGGACTACATCTTTATCATACCCAACTTCTCAACCTAATAGCACAAGATTTGAACCCATTTCCAAGGGCATTGCCAATTAAGCTACTCCAAGTTGATTACAATAATGAATGGTTATAAGCAAAAAATTATAATTATAAGATAAATGAATTAATATACATAAAAAAATAAAAGAATCAAACAAAATATAGGATTCATGATTTAATCATTAGAAATGGTAACACCCATAGTTGTTATTTAAATTTTTAACCATACATTTTCATGTAGTTGTTTTAATAGGTTGAGCTTTCCTACAAAATTGATACTCCTATTATGTATGCATGATGAACATTACCTAAAATCCATTAAACTTTGGTTAGTTGTGTGGAGTTCAAGCCACCATCCAATTAGGATCAAAGTTTAAACTCCTTGAGTTATGTAAATGTGTGGTTCCATGTGGTAAGCTAATTTTGAAGTACTTGATAAAAGTAGAAGAAAAAATGTTTGATAACTTCACAATTTTTGATAATTTTTTAATTTTGTTGGTAATAGTAATAGAACTATATTATTTCTAGATTAAATAGTAGTAAATGAAATTTCCCTATATGTTCTAGTCTACCCTATGCCATTCAAACCTAATTCAAAATGATTTGTGTTTCACCAAATCATGATATAACCTCTTTTAGTTTCAACTTATGGATGGATCAATCTCTTGGAGCCTCTTTAGCTGGAGTCTAGATGTGAAAACTAGGTGGCTAGTTTGATTGTTGTTACCCCTTAGAGAGTTTATTTCATGTATTCCATAAAAATACTATTCTAGTTAGTGGTGAAACCATTAAACATTAAACATGTTGTAGTGAATTAACATTGGTTAAGCTTAAAATGACAAATTAGTTAAAAAATAAAAGGAAGTTAAAATAAGTATGGCTACAAAATAAAAGAACTCAAACTCTTGAAGGGAGATTTGACAGTAAGGAAAATTCCTTTCTTAGTGCATTTTGTTATCAACATAGATATGCATCGTGGGGTATGGTAGAATGTAGGAAGGTCATTTTATGCTGGTCAAGTGTGTAAGAATATTGTATTCTACAGAACAATCATGAGGTCAATACCAACTATAGTGGTAAATCAATAAAGAAAATGCAACTAAAAATCTTAACCTTTGCAAGGTTATAAACCAATGGATTTCTGTAGTCATGTCCCTGGAGACACTTGAAAGAGGCAACCTACAAACCAACAATGGAAATCTTACTATTGGCCATGGTCTCACTCAGAAATGAGCAACACCTAAGTATGCAAAAGAGGGAATCCTTGTTCTGTGTTGCTTCTTTCTTCTACAGATCTCTTGAAGGTGACGGATGGTCTCAATTTTCCTCATTTTCCATTAGATGAAAACTTGGTAATTGTACAAGTTATTTTTTTTGGCAACAACTCTAATAATTCTTTTAATTTTCACTAGCTCATAACTTAATGTTTTCCTTTAGTACCTATTTAAGGAATTTCAATTTAAATAGAATATATATTTATTGCTTTCCTTTTTAGTACATTCTCATATTTAATATTTATTTTATGACATTTCTTAGGTAACTATTGTGAATGAAAATATTTTTTTTTATGAGATAGAAACTACATTTCAAAAAACACTCCAAACAATCACTACTCATTTTCATCTTCATAGAACTCAACAAATGATTCTCTGCCATTTGACCAAAATAGGAAGGTTGGTTTAGCATGTTATAACTTGGACATTCCCTTTTTAAAACCCTATATTGAACAACAAGAATGGGTAAATTATCCATTCTAAAATGAAATCAAACAATTCATCTCTTTGTTAGTTGAATTGGTGAATGGCTTATTTCAGCCATCCTTTGTGGTCAACATTATCTTCTTGTCTATAATCTTTTTCATAGAGCTATCAATTTTTTTGTGATTATCTTTTTGTTCCTCCATCAATTATTGATTGCATCAGAGGCTATGGTATAATTCTACCTGTAATGTTGTTACCAAGGACATACTTGAGGAAAATTTCTGCTCTAGGCTCGACATACAGTTTTATACCTTTTGCTACTCCGTTGAGGTTGCTAGACTGTATACGTATTCTATCAGTCTTATCTTCAAATTCAATAAAAATTTTGGAATAATTTCTTGATCGCAAGCTCAAACCTTCATTGAGATGCTAAAACTTTGGTGATATAGCCTGCAAAGCCCAATTGTTTCTTTCATTGTATGAATGGTGTTGTATCAACGAGGTTGCCACTTGTCTTTTTGAAGTGACTCATGGTTGGTGTTACATTTATTGCATCTAGCTTGTTCCATAATTGGTAGTCAAAACAATTCCACTTCTCATGGGACCTTCAGTCGTTCATTTCCTACTGGAATGAGCTCTTTTGCTAATAGGATTTTCGATCCATCCTTTCATTGATACTACACACTAATGCATATCCCCATTTGTAACCTTTATTGTTTCTATCGTCAACACTGTCTTTCTTTAGTTCAACTGAATGCATGTCACTATCTGCAACATCTTGAGGCTCACTTATATCGCCATTCAAGTGCATTGATTCAAGTGATTTTCTAGCAGAGAGGTCTCCTTCCCTACCACCTTTGTGGTATCTTACCTCGCTCCTCAAGTTGTTGGCCCTTTTGGCTTTTAGAAAGGTGTGAAGTTCAGCTCTTAAGCTATCAACTATTGCTTCTTTTTCTTCAAGTTCTGTGAGTCAAGTGATTTTCTAAGAAAGTGGTCTCCTTCCCCACCATCTTTGTGGTAACTCACATCGCTTCTCAAGTTGTTTGCTCTTTTGGCCTTCAAAAAGGCCTGAAGTTCAGTTCTTAAGCTATCAACTATCGGTTCTTTTTCTTCAATTTCCAAACCCATTTTAGGATCAACGTGATTTCCATACCCATGAAATATCTCTCATATTCTAATATATATAGAATGTCAACTACTCTAGGTTTCTCTGGTGAAATCTTATCGTTCAATGGAGAGTGAGAGAGAATAAATATGTAGAGACTGTAATTTATCATTTGAAGTAGTGTAACAAATATCAAAATTAAATGAAGCTCAAAGACAATTCCAACCACTTTCAATCCTAGAGGGGTTTTGGCATTACACTTTTAAAGGATCAGAAACGTTCAAAATCCAATACAAGCACACTTATAAAGGAAAAAATCACATGCTCCATCTTTTTCCATTATCGATTTCCTTATTGTGTGATTTTGGGCTATGGCTAAGATCTGTTAAATGATGTGCAAAACCATTTCTTTATAATAATGATGTTAGTTGACGTTGTGTCTTCCAACAAAATATGCAGCTAAGCAAGAATTGATTGATGGCATGCAAAAATATAATACTATTGCCTGTACATTTTCAAAACTATTATCCTGGTCACCATGATGAAAACCAAGGTCGTATTCAATAATTATCAATGGGAAAGATCCACATGCAATGTATCATTTCACTTCAACATCTCCGGATGACTAAGAAACATATTTACATCATTGTCACTGCAATCACCTTTTCTTTCTCTATTTTGTATGAGGTGTATGTATATTTATATATAATGTATTTCAGATCTATCAGAATTACTTCATGCATATGGGAATGGACCTACCATCACATACACTCATTATATCCTTTCTCTCTATGTTTTTAATACTTTGCAACCATTTATCCAACCTTCATTTTCGGTGAACGTGATAAGCAATTTATGTAACAATCACATTTCATTTCTTATCTGATGGTGAAGCCTAGGTCTTCGGTTGTAGGTGGTCTTTACTTGAATTTTTCTATACTATATAGGCTCTTGTTGTAGTGGTGGAAACCTTAATAGATGTAAGCCCCCTTCTATATTTTGGTAGAGAATAATACTTTGACTTGAAGATTTGCATATGATATTAAACTTTCAATTATTTATGCATGCTAATATTAATTACAATGATTAGTGTGATGCATGACCAAAGGGCAAGGCATTTTAATAATAAAATTTTTAAAAATTCATAAAAGAACAGTAACAATCATTGTACCAATCCTCTATGAATTGGCACTTCAATGGCAAGAACATGAATTATTTTGAACCCTTTCCAATAAAAAAATTTTGTTCTTTCATTCGCTGTAAGAGCATTCCAATAAGCTCGCTCCTCATATCCTCATTCAACTATCTCCCACAAATCTTTTCCAATAAAAAAGGTTAGCATGTTAATGCACCAATAATCATAATTGTTCCCATCATTCTGGTTAGAATTCGACATGATTAACTTTCGCGAAATTCCATCTTATACTTTTACCCATATATTTTACCTCCTCTCATACCACTTTAGATTAGAATAGCATTATTTTATTGTTTGTTGGAAAGTGCTCGAGCATTGCATTAACCAAAAGGAATTACACAGTATGTTAATGTGCGCTAAGGAATGTGCAAGTGTCTTATATTTGTCTTTTGGGTTGATTTTTATCTATTGTACCTGTTACTCCCATCTAGTGTGGAGACAAACTTTTTCATTACACCTAATTTACAACACTTTCGAGCAGTGACCACCCTAACAATCTTCTTCTTTAATTTTGGAGTGAACACAAAATTTGTTGGCTACTTTGTAAGCATTTTACATAACTAATTAAGCATTATTCCCAACATAAATTACATGACTTGATTAAGAAATATCTTGAAAACTCCCCTTTAATGCTTAATGAGGGTTTACTATCTTATATAGTAGTGC
>APFE031086458.1:49655-65590 GCA_000404065.3 Pinus taeda | reverse complement strand
AAATCTTCCTTATTTACACTTTGAATTATTTTTGCATATTAGTACCATAAAATAATGAGCAAGAAAAACAGACAGTCACATCAAAGAACACTAGATATAAGGTGGAAACCCAATGTGGGTGAAAACCACCTACTGCAATGTCTTTATCTTCTTTCAAATTAGAAACTCCTTTTACAATGGTCTTGTACTGGTGCAGTCCTTTACCAGTACGCAGGCTGCAACCTGAAGAGAGCTACAACTCTCTCTCGTTTTCCGGTCTCTCCTGGAAGGGAGCTACAACCCCCTACTTCTTTTCTTTCAAGGACGACTTTTCATAAATTTTCAAACTGGATCCATAAACATCAAATGATCATCCAGTACCAGTAAGTCATCCAGATAACCAGATCCACAATAATAGTAAACTAAACCAAGAACACCTTATCAACAAAAAAAATCAGTCAACAAAAGATCTTAAGGCAGATACACAATTTCCTTTTCTCTGGCCTGTGGCGCCTCCGCACTGCGCCTTCTGTGGCGCCTTCGCACTGCGCCTTCTGTGGCGTCTCCTGTGGCGCCTCTGCACTGCGCCTTCTGTGGCGCCTCTGCACTGCGCCTTCTGTGGCGCCTTCGCACTGTGCCTTCTGTGGCGTCTTCGCACTTCTCCTTCTGTGGCGTCTCCTGTGGCGCCTCCGCACTGCGCCTTCTGTGGCGCCTTCGCACTGCGCCTTCTATGGCGTCTCCTGTGGCGCCTCCGTACTGCGCCTTCTGTGGCGCCTTCGCACTGCGCCTTCTGTGGCATCTCCTGTGGTGCCTCCGCACTGCGCCTTCTGTGGCGCCTTCGCACTGCACCTTCTGTGGCGTCTCCTATGGCGCCTACGCACTGCGCCTTCTATGGCGCCTCCGCACTGCGCCTTCTGTTGCGCATTCACACTGCGCCTTCTGTGGCGTCTCCTGTGGCGCCTTCACACTGCGCCTTCTGTGGCGTCTCCTGTGGCGCCTCTGCACTTCGCCTTCTGTGGCGCCTTCGCACTGCGCCTTCTGTGGCATCTCCTGTGGTGCCTCCGCACTTCCACAGCTGCAGCGCTCGAAAGATCACCCTTCACAGATTCGCTTTCCACTTCACTTTCATATAGATCGAGCTTTTGAAACAATAACCCAATATTTCAGATCTTAAGATATTTAACCCAAAAGCATACATAAGCCAAATGATCTCCTTTGCTTTATATAGGAAAGCTCTTCCTTAAATCATGGACCAATACCACGGGCCAAAACCATAGGATCAAAAACTGTGGGACAACTACCATGAACCAATTATGAAAGTGCGTGAACTTTTCTCCGCATGAAATAAACTTTTCTCTGCATAAAATTCCGTGAACTTTTCTCTACATGAAGTAAACTTTTCTCTGCATAAAATTCCGTGAACTTTTCTCTACATGAAATTAACTTTTCTCTGCATAAAATTCTATGAACTTGAAAATAACTTTGCTGCACTATAATTTATCATCTGAGTGATTTTCCATCAAGGACAACACTTGTCTCATAATGCCAACAATGAGGTTGCCCACAATTTTACAACTACAGTCAAGATAAAGGTGTTCTCTGGAGAAAAGTATTTATTTGATGATATATTCCAACAGAAAAACACATTGGAAGAAATTCTGCACACAACCCAATTGCAACTATCTCCAGAAGAATTCCAAAGGTTCAAAATATATAGGGAAAGAAGGCTAGCCAGTATTCCTTTAGAGAAACTATGCCTAAAACCCTCAAGAGAACCAATTCCAAGTGTTAGCCTCAGTGGAAGTTCAAGTACTAACGGATCTAAGTCCAAATCTAAAAAAGAAATGTCTGAACATTCTAAAAGATCCAGAAATGAACTGGATAAGAGCGAAGGGTCAGTAAAGGATACTGCGTAGTCAAAGGAACTTCTACATCTGCAGGTTATTGCCTCCCCACAAAGAGATCCTCCCCCTCTCGTCATCCAAGCACCGCCAGTCATAGCTGAATTGGACAAATAATGGGAAACCTTCAACGACTTGATCAATATTGAAGGACAAATCATGAAGACAACTGTCAGCAATGCACAGATAGTAAAAGAAGTAGTCACAAGAACAGTCAGCGAAGTCTCAGATATGGAGCATATTCCTATTTCTCCATCCTCTGAGCTTGTACTAAAAGTAGAAGAAATCCCTCCTCTAGATATATTTTATAGCCCACAGCACAAAGCAGTAGTAAGAAGACAGAGGAAGAAAAGGAAATTGGAAAGCATTCTCTCTCAAAACACAGAATAGTTAGACGTCCTGTGGAAAGATCCCACTAGCAATCCTACTGAAAATCTCACCAAATTATCTCAGATCGCAGGAGCATATGCCTCCGCGACTATTGACAAAGCATCTGAGGTACAACAGTTGCTAAAAGAAATGGAAGACCAGATACTAGCACTGCAACAACAATTGCAACTAGCCCACGCTAATAATGAAGCACAGAAACAGCTTGAGAAGTTGTAGCAGGACTTCCAGCAAATGCAGATAGGGTATCAGAAAAGTTTCGATGAAAAAGGAATGTAGTTACAGGATTTAAGAGAGATGCACAAGGATGACCCTAAGCTTACAGAATTTATTACAGAGTCCATTTCCTTGAACGAAAAATTACTACAGCAGCAAGAAGCATTGGGACAAAAGATATCACAACGGAGTTATTATTGTGAAATCAGTGATAAAACCACTAATCAAGTGGTAGACTTGCGAAGTGACTATGATCTAATTGATAAACGGGTGACTGAATATTTGGCTTGGCAGGAAAAGGATGAGGGTGAAAGAGCAGGTGCACCAAGAATAAATGAAAATCATAAGGAAATGCTCTTTAACAAATGGGATGAGAAAATCAGAGAGGCAGAACAAGCGGCAGAAGGAGCAGCAATGGCAGCCAACATACTTATTGATTGTGTAAATGAAAATTTACACAGGGCAAATTTGATCGCAGAAACCACTCCAAGATACTTACCGAACACACAACAACTAGAGGCAGATTGGAGACAGAGAGCTCAAGAAAAGGCCAAATTAATCCAAGGGCTAAACAAGTTAAACCGGGATTGTTACTGGACATACTTGGTAAAGCCACATAGCCAATGGATGACTGTTAAGTGCATCATAAATTCGGCCGAGAAAATGGTGCCAACTCTTGTAGATTCTATTTTCTTAGCCCAGTTAAAAGCGGAAGTTAGCCAGCCAACTCTCCTTAAACAGATGCTGCATACAAGTGATTTTAAAGACCAAATACATAAATAGTTTAATTTTAGTTTCAATTTTAGTTTTAATTTTGTTTTATTTTCCTGAAAAGAGGACGGTCATTTAAACCGCATCCTTTAATTTTGTAATAATTTATTTTTAGAATTAGTCAATAGTATTTAAACCCTTCTCATGAATTTAGAGAAGGGTCCAGAAATTAATCAAAAACTTGTCCTCAGAACATGCACTTTTGCACCCTCAGAGGAGGTTTTGATGAATGAATGGAACAGGGTTTATTTGATATTTGCATTTGATATCTGCTACTGATTTGCACTTCTGTATCTTAGTCGAATGTTAAATCCATGGAGATAAATCAATTGTCGTTGAAGCTCATGACGTAGGACTAGTTATAAATGGTACCTTTATCTCTTAACCATTTCTGCTTATGCGTTAAAGTGATATTCAGTTTTCAGTTGTTTATATATTACAGCGTGGATTCCTGAGTTATCATTTGGCACTTTTGTACGGTGATAACTATTTGTTTATACTTAGTGTATGAATAGCTCATTTATGCGATAAGTTTTCACAACTATTTCGTCTAACTTCTTATACGAAGTAGTTCATCCTTATTGAATTCTTTTCTTATAATAGCTGAATGATCTTTATTACCAGTTATTGTTTGAAATATTTTTAGATCGCATAGAAGAAAGATCACACCCTAGGTTGCATTAAATTTTGAACCTCGTTCTCTACTCTGTCTATTAGACACAAATAGCATAGCAATTAGATTGTTGAATTAGAATCGAAGTATTCCCATTTAGAAACAGCAATTCCTTCTCTCAACAACACACACACTGAATTGGGAAACTGGTCCCATATCCCCAGTCAGACCCACTATACCAAACGGATAAGGAGCTGCCAACCAAGGTCCATACCGGGTGGGTATCCCCCTTGTTGTAGACCCAATTTTCGGGGCCTTCAACATATTTGGCGCTAGAAGGAGGGCCTGAAACATGTTGTCTGTTGGAATTTGTTTTCAATTTTAACATTTGAATTAGGATGGCCTCTCTTAAACTTCCAATTTGGAGTTGCATCCATGTCCGTGCATCTTCCAACACTCCACCTGAAGTGGTAAGACTATTGTCTGAGGTAAAATTCAATGGTAAGAGAAATTCTTCTGCTTTTTGTTAGCGCTTGAAATTTCACCTCAGGCTGAAAAAGGCAAACCTCAAGGCAACATCAAACCATTTAGCCTTGTAGCTAGCCCTACGCGGCAAGAGAAGGCTCTCTCCGGTCAATCTCAGTAAAATCTTCAATGGATGAGATGACCAATAGGGTAACACTGATTTTAGGCTAGTAAACTGATCAAAAGGGTTGATTGGGATTTTTAGGTTTTTTTTGGTGGCAAATTGAGGGGATGGCATTTTGGGTGCGGGGATTGACACAGTTTCTGCAGGGGTTTCTTTGGGCGAGGGTTAGGAGAAAGTAATTGATGCCTTTGATTGAGGTGGATGATTTAGGAATGACAGGTGAGGAGTTAAGAGAGGCAACAATAACTTTGAATCTCCTTAAACAGTAGAAAACATTGAAATTAAACAAACTTAAAAGCAGAGCATGACAGTCATGAATTCTTACTTTGACACTTCGTTTGCTTAATGTGGAGAAGGAAAAGAAAGGAAATGATTCACATAACACACTTACAGGTACATAGAGAAACACACCATCAATACATGTAACCACAAGAATCCCAAAAAGAACTGCAAAACCCTGGTCTTCCTTAGCCAAAAATTGCAGAGATACAGTGAAGTAATACAATGATAGCTTCTCCCTCAAGAGTCCAACCTTCCAACCCCTAAAAATGACTAAGAAAATACATAATATAGGAAAGCTAACACCTTTCCTTGCCTCTAGGGGTCGAGCTCACTATGCTAGGAGCTGTTTTAACCACTTCTAAACTTAGCACTAAAAACTAGGCAATCAAAACAACTTGCCTCTATAAACTAGGAAACCAATTCATTCATTAAATGTTTGCTATTTCATGAATGAATATTCTAGAATAGGTAAATAAGTGTCATGTCAACAATAAAATACATTAATTACATCAAAGAGGGTGAAAAATCCCATCTCAAGTCAAAACTGGTCAAAGCTGGGCAAATTCCTGAGCTGTACAGTGAAATTTGGAGAAATTTGCCTGACGGGTCGCGTGTCTTTGGGACCACTTTTGGGGCACTTCCATGTGTCCAAATGAGGCAAAAGTGGGCTTGTTGGAAAGGTATGGATGTCTAATTTCCAACCCAATTGGAATTTCGGAATTTGGTGGTCATTTGCCCCTCCAAAATTGCAATCTCCCAAGACTGCTTTCTGTGTGTCAAAAAAGTGGCAGAAAGTCATTTTTTGCATGTTTTTTGACTTTCTTGAGGCCCAAAACTTGATGAAATTTCTAAGTAATGGATGAGCAAGTGTAACTTTCCATGAAAAATCTAGAAATGCTGAGTTTTTGAAAAATGGAGTTCCCGAGACGAAGGGTCTCACCGGGGGTGAGACCCGTTAATGGAGAAAACCTATAAATTGTCTGAAAAAACCAAAATTTACCCAAAATGCTCAAAATTTCTTGGGATTTGTGCTGTGGCTGAGCTATTTAGTGCCATGCTCCTTCAAGGAAGCCTCAGCCAAGATACAGAGGGGATCGGGCCTCTTTCTCCGTTTTAGTGCCTTTGCCAACCGCCTTTGAAGCACCTTCATCTTTGCTTTGCACACGTGCATCCGCGCCCAATAATGGTTCTTCATGTTTCTCAGCAATTTATTATCTTGATTGGCCTTAGCCAACAGCCTTTTCAAATGAGAATTGTCCCAAATAAGCATAGATTCTCGATCTATGGGTGTCAAATCATCGGGTCTCCTACGAGCCAATTCCCGGTCTTCACGAATCTTCTGCAACTCATAAAGCTTGTGCTCATCCTCCAACTGTTTGTTTCGCTGCTCTAAATAGTTAATTATCCATTTTGCCATCAACAATTTCATGTGCAGCGACTCATTCTCGGTCCTTTGCTATCGGATGATATCCTTGAGCTCTGAGCTAGGAGAACTGGCGTCAAGATCAATAACTGGATCACCTGACAATCCCTTCTCAATCATGGGCTGCTTGCCCCTCTCTGATACCTGTGCTGTTGTCGGAAACGAGGCCCTTTCCACCTGGGGTGGAGATAACACTCGCAGTGCTGATGAAGAAGGCGAGACCCCTTCCACCTGGTGTGGAGAAAGTACTCACTGAGCTGCTGCAAATAAGGCCCTCTGGCCTCTCTGATAAGTAACCAAAGGTGGGGAGCTGACATGGCTAATGACGGGGATGTCATGCTCCTGAGATGGTCCTCCCTCCTCGTGAACAACCTCAGGATGTGGCAGGGGTAATGATGTGACAAGTTCACGAGAAATGAACTCCTCCCATGAGATGCCTCACTAATCCAATTGATGTAATACTACAAGCTGAATCAAACCATAATGGTAAAGGCTCCTATACTGCTGTGCCGGGCTCTTCCTCTGCATTATGGACACCATCCTCTCAATGTTCTTGCAAAATTTAGCAATTCATGGTTTCTTAGCAGCTTGCTGGCGATTTTGTGTAGATGGTACATTGATGGGTCGCGTTCACTGCCCAACAGGTCTCACTTGCCTGACAGGTCACGCCCATACAAAATTTACACTAGCTGAGGTACCCTGACGGGTCGCGCTTGCTTGACGGGTCTCACCTCAGTCTTGACGGGTCGCTCTTCTTGCAGGAGGCTTTTGGAGGCCTTCCCGGTGTCGGAATCGGCTACAGGATAGCTCGTTGGAAAGGTATTTGAGTCTAATTTCTAACCAAACTATAATTTTTCAATTTTGAGTTCATTTTCCCTGTCAAAAGTCAAATCTCCCAAGACTTTTTAAAAAGTGCCAAATGAGGCTGCCTCAAGGAAGAGTGTTGTTGCAGTCAACTTTTGAATGCCTTCCTCAACCCCAAATTGAGCTCATGATAGCTCATTCGAAAGATATTTGTGTCTAGTTATCATTTTACCCATCAAGAAAATCATTTGGCCAACCAAGCTAGGATAAAACTTGATTTTCCCAAGGTCACTTCAGAGGTGCCCTTGATTCTCCTGAGGCAATGGTATTCTTTGACATTTCTCTCAAACCATGACACCTGTGCAAAAAGTGAAGGAGGCTTTTCTTATTTGGAATGTTTTGGAAAAAAAACTCTCTCTGTTTTCCTAAATTCATCTTTTATTGCTCTGGAACATCATTTGAGTGCGACTTGTCCCAATGTGTGAAACAAGGAATTTTGTCGAAATGGAGCGAAATGAAGGGGATAGGGGGCTTCTAAATTCTTGGGGAAATTTTTGGGAGTGAGGAGGGATGTTGGGGAGTAGGGGAAAGTGGAATCTTAGAGATTAAGTGAGGGGAAAGGGTCCAAAAGGGTAAAACACAGGTCCAACCTAGAAAATTGCCAAGTTGTAGCTAGAAACTAGGGTTTGTAGAAAAATGAGGAATTTGGCGGATTTAAGGGATGGGAAGTGTTTGATAAGGTACTTTAAAGGATAGGGGAAGGTGTATGAACATCAGGATATGAGTTTTGCTGATGATTTGGCCGCCCAAGAGAAATTGCCTTGAAAACCCTAAGAGAGGGAAATAAACTTGCCAAGGCATAACTGAAGCATGAACAAGATGTAAAATGACTCATTAGACACTGACATGATAATGACAACCCTATGAATGATGATAGACTCAGCTGAATAGTGACATAGATTGGCATTTGGGCAACTTTAGAAAGGAGTTAAAGCAAACCCTAGACCTAATGCCTAGTGACCAAATTTTGCTTGAAGACTCACTGAAATGACAAAATTTGACCTTGACACTTCAAAATCACTTTGAAGAGAATATTTGATCACTGGAGGAAGGCTGGAAAGACTGACACTAACATTGGCTCCAATGGGGATGGTAGCTCCTTGGAGGTACCAAGAACTTTAGACCTCTGGGAGATCAGACCAGTGCTTTCAGCCATTGGGCAATGGAGTCAAAAACTCAAGCTGAAATGCATGACTGAAAACCGACTCAAATTGACACAATTATGAAACCAACATGACTGAAAATTGACTCACAAATGACTCATGAATGACTTAAACAAAAACAAGAACTTACAAAGCTTATTGAAGGGCGACCGTCCATCAATATTTGAAATCATGATGACAACCACCTGCATACTAATGAAATATGTACAATCATTTGTAATGAGATTTCCAATGTAACCAATCGAGTAGATGGCTACATACCAAATTTCTGCTCTCGCTTTTCTGGAGCAGGTGGAATGATGTACATGTAGGCAACTTACAATAACCACTGAAACCAAGGGTTATGATAACGAACCAGGCAACATTTATCTTCTCTAGTGCTTGCAAAAGGATGCCGAAGGGATCTTGATAATCCTGAAGCACTATCTTGTCTTGAGATCCAGTAGCAAAAATACATGTACTCCCTTCATTCTGATCTGAAAGAACAATTGATTTCCGAGGGATAGGAATGCACCAAGAAGTATGTGCTTCTGCCATCTGAGTGCTAGCTGTAGGTTCCTTGACCATGAGAAATCTTGGCATGTTGTCTCTCTCAAGCTCATACTCCCCATCTTCATGGTCTAGGTCATTCTTAAACAAAAAACAATCTTCAAGATTATCAAACATGACAGCCTTATCATCTTTGTGAAAGAAAATATTATCTATTTGCTGATCTATAAAACTGATTACAAGACCGTCATCATTTTCAAAACAGGAAGAAGTTTCACCAACACTTTCCTGACTATGCGTGCACTGCAAATTTGTTGTAACTTCAACTGAAACATGACCTTTCAAGAGTTGATCTATTTCATCTTCAGACAAAGGAGACAATACCTTTTGTTTTCTTTTGCTCAAACAGTGATTGTCTTCATATGACATGGAAATCAAATTATCATTTACCATTGAGTTATCAAAAGAAGATTTCTCACTTACCTGAACAAAGATCCCATCTTGTTGTCCATGAAACGACCGAATCACCTTCTCATGAAGGCTTTGGCCAATAACTTTGTCTTCTTCATTCCAGATGATCTCAACAATAGAGTTCTCTTTGATGGGCTTCAACATAAGATATGCTTGGTCATCACAATCTGAATGTAGATCTAAAACAGCTGACTGGTCATTATCAAAATCTGCAAATGAAACTTGAGTTCTTGGCATGTTGTCTTCTTCTATGGGTGGATCTGAAAGAACATTCTCCCTTTCACCATTTTCAGCCATGTGGCCATCTTCAACCTGCTGATCTTGATTCTGCTGCAAATTTTCATGATCGTCTCTATGCTGCTGAAATGGATTTTCATATAGGGCTTCCATGATCTCATTATCCATGAAATTATCATCTTCATAATATTTCTCAAGGCTTTCAATAAAACTATAGGCATGCTTGCAACAGTCTTGAACTAAATTTAATGATGAATAAGAGTCCTTATATCGTTCAATGAACATAGCATGAAAATCCTTTAAACAGTAAATACAAGCAGGCGGCAAACTTTCATACCATGATTGGGCTTTACCTTCCAGAGTGGCCAAGAATATCTTCATCAAGCAATCTTCAAGAAAATCAACCCTCAACTTGTGAATATGCATGTGAAATCTAACCAGATGTAGAGCAGCGTCCTTCCTACCATCATATTTAAATGTAGGCAAATTCCTTGACCAATCTACCTTTGGAATTTTATTTGGAAAACCAGGGCTGTGATCTCGGCTCAAGGGAGCATATCTTCTTGTGATTCAGTCCATCTTGAAAAGCTCAAAGCTACTGATCTCTCTACAGTGGAGTCACCATGAAGCACAGGTCGCTGGATTCTTCATGAAAGGAGTCGCCATGTGAACGATTTCAGCCTGTGAAAACTCTTAACTAATCATCCAAAAGTTTAGAGTTTACAATACACTGGGGTAAAATGCAATCGAAGTGCCGTATTCACAAGCTCACGGAGATTGACTGAAGCAGCGTTTATCTACTTGCGCTTATGCAAAGCAAAAGCGTTTCGAAGGCTACTTGGCATAATCTTCAGGCTCCGTCTAAGACTTATGAAACAAACACATCAATCCACAAACAATTTTGTTATCCCCAGTATGGTCGCCAATATGTTAGCGCTTCACCTCCTTCACTTTTTGCACAGGTGTCATGGTTTGAGAGAAATGTCAAGAATACCGTTGCCTCAGGAGAATTAAAGACACCTCTGAAGTGACCTTGGGAAAATCAAGTTTTCTCCTAGCTTGGTTGTCCAAATGATTTTCTTGATGGGTAAAATGATAACTAGACACAAATATCTTTCCAATGAGCTATCATGAGCTCAATTTGGGGTTGAGGAAGGCATTCAAAAATTGACTGCAACAGCACTCTTCCTTGAGGCAGCCTCATTTGGCACGTTTTGACCAGTCTTGGGAGATTTGATTTTTGACAGGGAAAATGAACTTCAAATTGAAACATTCTAGTTGGGTGGGAAAGTAGACTCAAATACCTTTACAACGAGTTATCCTGCACCCAATTCTGACACCGGGAAGGCCTCCAAAAGCCTCCTGCAAAAGCGCGCGACCTCTTGGGTGGGCGTGACCTCTCCACGGGGTTCCAGCAGTTAGAAAAATACAAGGGCGCGACCTCTTGGGAGTGCACGACCTCTCAGTCCTGCACGTGACCTTTAGGAGCTCATCTACAGAAATTGATTATAAACTTCAAAAAGACCCTAAATCTCCTCAAGTTTGTCAGGTAGGCCTTCAATCATATAAATTATGGTTTACTAAAGCTTGAAGAAGATCATGATCATGTTTTCAAACCCTTCATTTGCAAGTAAAGACTCCATGTGCTTTTGCTTGAAAATGTCAAAGTTGCTAGGGTTTGTTTTGCTATTCTCAAAGTCATCCCTTTCACTCCCATTTTTCACCACGTCCTGAGATTGTTCATGAGGAGGGAGGACCATCACAGCAACATGATATTCCTGAGACTAGACATGTCAGTTCTCTTCCATTGGTCACTTATCAGAGAGGCCACAGGGCCTTATTTGCAGCAGCTAGGCGAGTATTTTCTCCACAGCAGGTGGAAGGGGTCTCGCCTTCTTCATCAGCATCGCGAGTGTTATCTCCACACCAGGTGGAAGGGGCCTCGCTTCCGATAGCAGCACAGGTATCAGAGAGGGGCAAGCAGCCCATGATTGAGGAGGGATTGTCAGGTGATCCAGATATTGACATTATTGATCTGACGCCTGTTCTCCTAGCTTAGGCTTAAGGGATCATCTTGAGGGAAAAGGGACTGAGAATGGTCGCTGAACACGAAATTGCAGCTTGGAAAATGGATAATTAATATTTGAGCAGCGCAACAAACAGTTGGAGGATGAGCACAAGCTTTATGAGCTGCGGAAGATTCGTGAAGACCGGGAATTGGCTTGTAGGAGACCCGGTGATTTGACACCCATAGATCAAGAATCTATGCTTATTTGGGACAATGCTCATTTGCAAAGGCTGCTGGCCAAGGCCAACAGAGAAGGACTTGCTCTGGAATATGAAGAACCATTATTGGGCCCGAATGCACGTATGCAAGGCAAGAATGAAGGTGCTCCAAGGACGGTTGGCCAAGGCACTCAAACAAAGAAAAAGGCCCGATCCCCTCCATATTTTGGCTGAGGCTTCCTTGAAGGAACATGGTGCTAAATTACTCAACCTCAGCACAAATTTCAAAAAATTTTGAGCAATTTTGGTCATTTATGAATTTTTGGTCAAAAAACAGGTTTTTGCTCCCGATAGGTCGCGTGCAGTGCGCGACCCTTTAGATTGGGAAGTCCATTTCAAGAAAACTTTGCATTTTTGGATTTTTCATGCAAAAATACACTTACCCAGAAAATATCAAGAAATTTCACTAGGTTTTGAGCCTCCAGAAGGTCAAAAAACAAGCAAAAAATGACTTTCTGCCACCTTTTTGACACACAGGAAGCAGTCTTGGGAGATTGCAATTTTGGAGGGGTAAATGGACACAAAATTCCGAAATTACACTTGGGTTAGAAAGTAGACATCCAGAACTTTCCAACAAGCCTACTCTTGCCTCATTTGGACACATGGAAGTGCCTCAACATCTGCTCCAAATGTGCGCGACCTCTTGAGAATCAGCGCGCGACCTCTTGGGCAATTTTCACAGAAATTGTGCCTACAGCTCAACAAAACACAGTTTTGACTAGGTTTGACTTTTTGGAGTGAATTTTGATCCTCCTTTATGTAAATGATGTAATTTTATGATGTTTTGACACTTTTTATCTCTTCTAGAAGATTCATTCATGAGATAGTGAAAATCAAATGAATGAATTGGTTTCCTAGCTTATAGAGGCAAGTTGTTTTGACTACCTAGATTTTAGTGATCAGTTTGGAAATGGTTGAAACAACTCCTAGGATAGTGAGCTCGACCCCTAGAGGCAAGGAAATATGTTAGCTTGCCTATATTATGTACTTTCTTAGTCATTTTCATGGTTGGAATCTTGAGGGAGAAAGCTTCTATTGTATTACTCATTGTATCTCTGCAATTTTTGGCTAAGGAAGACCAGGGTTTTGCAGTCCTTTTTGGGATTCTTGTGGTTACATGTATTGATGGTGTGCTTCTCTTTTTACTTGCAAGTTTTTTATGTGAATAATCTTCTTACTTTTTCTTCTGCAAATTAGGCAAATGAAGTGTTAAGGTAGAATTCATGGTTGCTATGCTCTGCCTTTAAGTTTGCTTAATATCAATGTTTTCAGCAGTTTAAGGAGAATTCAAGGTGCTTGCTTGCTCTCCTTAGCTTCTCACCAGTCATTCTCATCCATTCACATCTATCAAAGGCATCAATACAGTCTCCTACCTTGCCCCAAAGAACCCCCTGCGAAAACTGTGTCCAATCCCCGCACCCAAAATTGCCTTTCCCTAATTTTCCACCAAAACCCTAAAAATCCCAAATCAAACCTTTTTATCAGTTTACCAGCCTAAAATCCGTGTTTCCACATTGGTTATCTCACCCATTGAAGATATTTACCGAGATAGACCGGAGAGAGCCCACTCTTGCCCCATAGGGCTAGCTACGAGGCTAAGTGGTTTGATGTTGCCTTGAAGTTTACCTTTTTCAGCCTGAGGTGAAATTTCAAGCGCTAACATATTGGCGACCATACTGGGGAGAACAAATTTGTTTGTGGGTTGATGTGTTTGTTTCATAAGTCTTAGACGGAGCCTGAAGTTATGCCAGGTAGCCTTCGAAACGCTTTTGCTTTGCATAAGCGGAAGTAGATAAACGCTGCTTCAGTCCATCTCCGTGAGCTTGTGAATACAGCCACCTCGATTGTATTTTACCCCAGTACATGTATCAAGTTCAGATCTGATTGTTGATGGTGGACACCAATCAGACACTTGAAAGGCTGAAATCATTCACCTGGCGACTCTAAATCAGTTTTGAGATCAGATCCAAAGACTCCACTGGAGGATGACCCCGACCAGCAAAAACATGAAAGGACAACATGGACAGATCAGGTATTCAAGTTGGAATTTCATCCAAGACATTTTGTTCTTTGTCATAAATTATTTCTTCTCTTTTCCCAAGAATGTAAAGAAGGCTTTGCAAAGTATACTATGCTTCAGAAAAGATCCTCGGCCTGCAGTTGATTCTTTCCCTTTGAAAAGTGTGAAAACCAAAGATTTGCATGCCTTTGAGCTTGATCAAGATCCTTTTTCTGAATGTTGTGATGACCATCTTCAAATTGATGAGCCCCAAGCAACCAAGACTAATTCTATACCTGTTGTATATACTCCTACACCTTGTAAAATTCCAGATCGGTATAAACCTCTTATTTTACCTTCGGTTCTTCATGCTTTCCCCAAAAATTATGATCTATACTTGCCGAGGTTTGATGGTGAATGTAAGAATGTCAACGTTGAGCAACATGTGCAGAATGTTGAGAATTTTCTAGATCTTTTTGAAGTTGATGATGAAGATGTTAGTATTAGGCTTTTTGCTCTTTCTTTTCAAGGAAAAGTGAAGAGTTGGTTCAAAGCCCTGCCTGATGCAAGCATTTCAGATTTACAGCAGTTTGTCAAATTATTTCTCGAAAGGTGGATGATCGGGCAGAACCTTTTCCTTATTATAGAAGAGTATAACCAGCTGAAAAGATTACCAGGGGAGACAGTTCAACAATTTTCTGCCAGGTTTAATCAAGTTTATTATTCGATGCCAGTTGATATAAGACCTACTCCTAGATCTGCTCTCTTGCACTATCCGGGTGCCTTTGATCCGGAGATGGAGTTTCAGCTGAGAGAAAGGGATATTGCAACGCTTCATGAGATGCAAAATAGTGCAGTAAATGTAGAGGCGCATTTGTTGATCCGACGGGCAAGGTTGAAAGAAGAAGAGATGAAAAACATAGATCGAGTCGAATCAAAATCTCTAGAGGTGAAACTTGACATTTTGGTAAGTGCAGTAGAAAAGATGATGGACAAGATTAATGCAAGGAATGATTATGATGTTCAAGCTCATGGCTCGTTGATTGAAGAAGAACAAGTTGCTGACCTAAATCATTTTGTTTCTGATCCCAGTTGTCATAATGATTGTTTTATAAATCATTGTGAAGAAGAGAGAGTTGTTGATATGATGTGTATGTTTGATGATGAATTGCCTCAGTTTGATGAGTATGATGATGATTATGTTCTCCAAACAGAAGCTAATCTTGTAGACGAATCAGCAGCTAGTTTGTGGGAGGAAAAAGTTCATTTTCAGTAGCTTGAATACAATGTTCAGCCATCACATATCAGCTATGACATTAGTGAGGAAAGTGCAGCAAATTTTGAAGTAAATGAAGGATCTTTACCTTTTTGTTTTTATTCGTTTCAGTTCATCAGAGATAACTACCATGCAATCAGAAATCAAATGTCAACAAGTCTTGATTTGAATCATCTTGAGAGCAATGAAAATTTTTTTCAAGACTTCTCATATTCAGATTTGCAACCCCCGAAAGCCATTGATTGTCAAGTTGCAGCTGAAAACTTGGAATTGGACACACATGATTTAATGATTCAAGGTGACTCCGTACCATTCTGTTTTGAATCATTTCAGTTTTTGAAGGGTAGATTGCATAGTAAATCCTCAAATGAACAGCCTATAACAAATCAGCAATCTCTCAGTGTTAATGTTGAGAATGAGACAGATAACAAAATTCTTGAGCAGCCTGTAGCATCAGATTTGTAGCCACCAAATGAAATTGAAGGGCAGATTACAGATGAAGGAGTGGAAGACGAAATACATGATTTGACGATGCAGGAAGATTCTATGCCCTTTTGTTTCAAAGCATTTCAGTTTATAAGGCAGAATCTTCGTAAAATCTCTCAAGAAAAAGATGAACAGCTAGAAGGATGTTATACATTTTCAATGGATACATTGCAGCAGTCTTTTCAAGTTTTTCATTATCCAATAGCTTATGTTTTGGATGAGGTTTGCAGTCAAATTCTTTCTCCATTAACTACATGTGAGCTTGAAACATGTGCTAATATGAATTTGATCTGGCAGCCCGTTACTTCGTCATTTTCAGCAGAGGTCTCATCACAAGGCTCAGATCAAAGTTTGCGTTCATGGTATGAGGAAACGAGAAGTAATCTATTAGATGAGCTAAGTTCCAGTGTGCTTGAATTTCATGATCCTTATGCAGTGTTTTT
>APFE031086458.1:23390-48601 GCA_000404065.3 Pinus taeda | reverse complement strand
TCGCTCCATTTCGACAAAATTCCTTGTTTCACACATCGGGACAAGTCGCACTCAAATGATGTTCCAGAGCAATAAAAGATGAATTTGGGAAAACTGAGAGAGGTTTTTGTCCAAAACATGCCAAAGAAGAAAATCCTCCTTCAAGTTTTCCACAGGTGTCATGGTTTGAGAGAAATGTCAAAGAATACCGTTGCCTCAAGAGAATCAAGAGCACCTCTGTAGTGACCTTGGGAAAATCAAGTTTTCTCCTAGCTTGGTTGTCCAAATGATTTTCTTGATGGGTAAAATGATAACTAGAGATAAATATATTTCCAATGAGCTATCATGAGCTCAATTTGGGGTTGGACGGTTGGACTCTTGAGGGAGAAGCTATCATTGTATTATTTCACTGTATCTCTGCAATTTTTGGCTAAGGAAGACCAGGGTTTTGCAGTCCTTTTGGGATTCTTGTGGTTACATTTATTGATGGTGTGTTTCTCTATGTACCTGTAAGTGTGTTATGTCAATCATTTCCTTTCTTTTCCTTCTGCACATTAAGCAAACGAAGTGTTAAAGTAAGAATTCATGACTGTCATGCTCTGCTTTTAAGTTTGTTTAATTTCAATGTTTTCTACTGTTTAAGGAGAATTCAAAGTTATTGTTTGCTCTCCTTAACTCCTCACCTTTCATTCCTAATCATCCACCTCAATCAAAGGCATCAATACTGTCTCCTACCTCGCCCCAAAGAACCCCCTGCAGAAACTGTGTCCAATCCCCGCACCCAAAATTGCCATCCCCTCAATTTGCCACCAAAAACCCTAAAAACCCCAAATCAACCCTTTTGATCAGTTTACTAGCCTAAAATCAGTGTTACCCTATTGGTCATCTCATCCATTGAAGATTTTACTGAGATAGACCGGAGAGAGCCTTCTCCTACCCCGTAGGGCTAGCTACGAGGCTAAATGGTTTGATGTTGCCTTGAGGTTTGCCTTTTTCAGCCTGAGGTGAAATTTCAAGTGCTAAAAATACCTTCATTCATTAATTAATTAACTGAGATCACTCACAAGTGATCTTCAGATCAAGTTGTGCTTTGACCAAGATTCACTTTAGACAGAGCGCATTTTCCATTGGTGTATCATTAACTAATGACAACAATTTTTGAATAAAGAGAGAAGACAACATATAACCAAGTATTGATAGTTATACAAGTCCTCTTGTACTTTACCTTACTTGTTCAAGAGTCATACACGGTTTCATGTGAGACTAACCTACGAATGTAAACAAGAAAACAAAATAACAAAGCAAAGACCAGAAGAAAATGTGAAAGAAAAGCACGTAAGTAGAGAAAGAAAGCAAGAAAAAATGCATTCAAGAAAACAAAACATAAATCAAACACTACTCCTACTCCTAAGCTAACTGTGCATGGGTCTGATCACATGAAGTGATATTTCCAATGCAGCATCGGTGCATTGGTTGACCCATGTTGGTGAAGGTATGGTTCGCGAAGAACACAATCAAGCAAACCAGCAAACATGAAAGATATAGAAATGAAAACAAACATACTCTGATTTTAAATGCGTCCACAAAAAGAAAAAAGTGAAATCGCACGACAAGCACTATGTGGACTTACCATGGTGTTGGGATGCACTGCGTGCAAATGTTCAAGAATATTCACTCTCTTAACTGTGATAGGAAAGAAAACATGAGAAACATAGATGTCTTACGTCTTGAAAGTGTGCTTGTTGTGTATGATTCCTCCAATGCATGAGCAATAGGATCATGTGATTTGAGTGGAGGAAGTGAAATATGTGTGTTGTATTGATCTTCAATGCATACAGATGAGTGATGAGGAGCCTTGGGTGGTTCAACAATTTCCTGATCAAAAGTGAAACCAACCTCAGGACAACGAGCGCCTGATATAACCATCAGCTCAGATTGAAGTGCCTCGATATCCTGCGGGGTTTCGACTTCATCGATAGATATATCATCATAAATAGGTGGCTTTGAATTATCAACATGAACTGAATCAACATTGTGATTGAATACAGGAGTAAATAGATCATGACATCTACGATTAGAAAATGAATGAGTTCATCGGCATCCTCATGATCTGATGAATCAAATAGAGGGGTAGATGAGAAGCAAGAATGTTCACCCTCTGCATTTTCAGAAAATGCAGATGAAAAATCAAGTGGATTTTCAATGAATAATTTGTCCTCTTCGCTGTCAAATTATGGATTGAAATTGGGTGTGTTTTGCGAATGATCAGAAGTAGATGCATCCATGGATGAATTTACACAAGGAAAATTAGAGATAGAAGAATCACCAAAGATGTCAGGAAAAAATGGAGGCGTGGATAGAAGGAGGTCATCCTTCACCACGGATTGATGTTCAGATTCCTAGTCATACTCATCGTAAATGATAATGCAGGTTGGTTGTGCAACATCAAGTCCATTGATGGCTCGATCCTCATTCACAACAGGTGTAGAGTCTAGAGTGAAAGAACACAAGATAATGCAATCTAGAGGATAAGAAGAACATGAAGACGAAGGTTGAGGTAACAAGTGTGTATGACAACCCATGTGCTTCCCAACCAAATCTACGTAGAAATTGAGAGTAGTGGGGGTGGGAGGATGTGACAGTTGAACAGACGTGTGTGCATGCTCTCCCACATCACTCTGTGGGGGTGGAGCTATTTGATGAGTGGAAGGCGGACAGTCATTTGTGACAGCAACGGTCTCCACTTCTGAATGCATAGCTCCATCACCAAAGTATGTTGAAAGGGGTTTAAATTTTATCTTCACATTGGGATGAATTGATTTGTGAAGGAAATATTCAAATTTTTCTATGAGATATTGAAATTTCATCCAACTTTTCGGAGCTTCAAACATGAGTAGACAGAAGCACTTCCAAAAATCCATAGGTGGTTCATCTGGGGCCTTCCGTTGTTTTAACGTTTTCTTGTCAAGAGCTTCGGGATCAAAATGATGGAAAACAGATTTGATTAGATCACTGAAGTGCTGAAATGAGTGCATGCAATTGGTAGGAAAGTTGTGGAGCCATCGTTCTGGGGATTCGTGAAGTGTATGAAAGCAGCACACTGACCTCTACTTCATCAAAATCTTCCTCATTCCCCAAGAATGCCAGGAATTCATCTAAGTGCTCAGCACAAGCCACTTCGCCTTCACCATCATACATGATTTCAGACAAGTGATAAAAAAACTCCTTCGTGATATCAAAGATTTTAGTGCCTAAATATACCTCAGGTTGAAGGAAGGCAGGTCTAGGGTAACATCAAACCACGCTTAACGTGGTAGTTAGCCCTACCAAGTCGAGAGAGGGCTCTCTCCTTGTCAATCTCAATTGAAATATGGAAATTAGTGCTTGAGATGACTGAAATGAATGCTAATTTTAGGCTAGGTATATTTTCTCAGAGGATTTTGTTTGATTTTAATGGTTGGCTGTTGGATCAAATGAGGAAGGCAGTTTTGGGTCTGGGAAATCAACTCAGACTTGCAGAGATTTCTGTGGGGCGAGGTAGGAAAGTGTTTTAGCACTTTGAAATGAATGTGATGGTGAGTCTAAAGACTGGTGAGGAGTTGGAGAGGGCATGCAAATGTCATGAGTCCTCTTCAAATAGTAGAAAACATTCAAAACTAAATAAACCCCAAGGCAGAGCACTGAAACACCAATGGATTCCACCCTTTAATCTTGATTTATTTAGTTATGAAGAAAGAGAGAGATGATGGCACATATAAACATTAGATAAACTGAATAACGGAGAAGAAAACAATGCTAATCCACATTACCACAAGAATCCCACAAAATGTTGCAAAACCCTGGTTCATTTCCTTGCCAAACTGCAGAAGTGATGTACAATAGTGCTCAATGCATCCACAAGAGTCCAACCTTGACAAATGACTAAGAAAGTACAAGATATAGGCTTCAAAACACCTATGCTAATCATCAGGGGTTGAATCCATGAGTCAAGGAGTTGTTTCAACAAGATCTAAACTAGGAACTAAAAAATAGGTAGTGGAACAGCTTGCCTCTAAAACTATGGAAACTGATTCATTTAGCTCAAAACCACCTATAACAGATGTATGTACCTCCTTAAGTCATTTTTCATAATTTTTACATCATATTACATCATGAATTTAACCATGAGAGAAGAAAAGGTAAAACTGGTAGAAAACTAGGCGAAATTCTGAGTTTTTAAGCAAAATTAGAAAAATTTTGCCTAATGCACAACGCCATGAGCCTGATGCGAAACGCCACTTCAAGGCTGAGTTTGAAGGCCTTCTCATTCACCAAATTATCTCCACGATGGCTTGTTGGAAAACTCTGTCTATTAATTTCTAGAAAAAATGGAATTTTTGGATTTTGAGTCCATTTGCCCATTCAAAAATCACTTCTCCCAAGACTGGTTAATGTGGGTCCAAAAAGTGGCAAAGAGGGCATTTTTTAGGTGTTTTCTGCCCTTTAGGTGACCCAGATCTCCTCCAAATTTCATGAAACTTTCTGGGTTTCAGTATTTTTCATGAGGAATCCAAAAATTCAAGCCATTTTGCAAAATTCCAAGCCAACTCAATGCGCAGTGCTGGTGGCACTGGGCATCAGATGGGATTTCCTGTGTTGCAAAATTTGATGCGCAACGCTCTTTTGCAGACCGATTTTGAAGGCATTCCCCATGTCAAAATTAGTTGAAGGATATCTCATTGGACATATTATTTATTTTACTTTCCAAAACATCTTGAATTTTTCAATTTGGAGTTCATTTTCCCTGTCAAAAGTCAAATCTCCCAAGACTGGTCAAAATGTGCAAAATGAGGTTGCCTGAATGCAGAGTGTTGTTGCAGTCAACTTTGAAGGTCTTCCTCAACTCCAAATTGAGATCATGATAGCTCATTGGAAATATATTTGTGTCTAGTTATAATATCACTCATCAAGCAAGTCATTTGGCCAACCAAACTAGGAGAAATATTGATTTTCCCAAGGTCACTCCAGAGGTGCAACAATTCTCCTAAGGCAACTATATTTTTGACATTTCTCTAAAACTGTGACACCTGTGTAAAACTTGAAGAAGGTTTTTATTCCTTGGCCTATTATGGACAAAAACCTCTCTCACTTTTTTCAAATTCATTTTTTCTTGCTCAGAAACATCATTTGATTAAAACCTATCCCAATGTGTGGAACAGGGGATTCGTTGAAATGAAGTGAAATGAAGGGGATAAGGGGCTTCTAAATTCTTGGGAAAGTTTTGGTAAGTAGGAAGTGATGTTAGGAAGTAGGGGAAAGTGAAATTTCAAATGTTAAGTGAGGGGAAGGGGTCCAAAAGGTCAAAGCACAAGCCTAGCCTAGAAAATTGTCCAATTGTAGCAATAAACTAGGGTTTGTGGGAAAATGATGAATTTGAGGGATATGAGTGATGGGAAGCATTTAAGAAGGTATATTAAGGATATGGGAAGGTGTATGAACATTAGGACACAAGTTTTGTTTGTCATTTGGCTATCCAAGAAAAATTACCTTCAAAACCCTAAGAAAGGGAAATGGGCCTTACCCAAGTACAACTGAAGCACGAACAAGGTGTAAAATGACCCTTTGTAACCTGAAATGATGATGGAAACTCTTTTAATGATGGTACACTAAGCTTAATGGTGACATGGACCAATAATTGGAAGACTTTGGGAGGAGTGAAAGCAACCCTAGACCTAATACCTAGTGACCAAATTTTACTTGAAGACACACTGAAATGACAAAATTTGACTTTGACATCCTAAAACCACTTTGTAAGAGCATATTTGATCACTGATAGAAGTCTCCAAAGGCTGACACTAACATTGGCTCCAATGGGGATGGTAGCTCCTTGGAGGTGCCAAGAACCGCAGATCTTTGGGAAAGCAGACTAGTGCCTTATCCATTGGGCAATATGGAATCAATACCTTGGCAACAAAAACATCAAAACTCAAGACTCAAGACTCATAACTGAAATGAATAAGAACTAATACTAACTCAAAACTAAAACAAGACACTCAAAAGTTGAAACTAGACATTTAGAAGCTGAAACCAAACACTCAGCTGAAACTAGACACTCAGCTAAAACGACACTCAGCTGAAACTAGACATTCAGCTAAAACGACACTCAGCTGAAACTAGATGACTATAAACTGACAACTTGATGACACAAACTGACTTGAAACTAACTCAATACTAAAACATAACTGACAAATTGGAAAATATGTTCAAAATGGAGCTTATTCAATAAAACCTACTCTAGTTGTTCCATTCATCACCTGATCAAGTGAAATGAAACAACCAATGCAACCAAGTAAGCATTCTAGTTGTTGTTTGCATTCTCCACAAGTGCTTGCTTATGAACAACAAGAGAGAACTACTGAAAAGAAACTCCCATGAAAACTTGTAAACAGATCCGTTGAATAATATGGATTCTCTATCTGACTCCAAAAACACTGCATAAGGATCTTGAAATTCATGCACACTAGGACTTAGCTCTTCTAATGGATTACTTTTCTTCTCCTAGTACCATGAATGCAAACTTTCATCTAAGCACTGTGATGAGACTCCTGTTGAAAATGACAAAGACACCGGCTGCCGGATCAAACTTTCAACACTTTTTTCAAGCTCATAGTTAGCCAATGAAGAAGGACTTAGATTGCAGACATCATCCAACACATCAGTTATTGGATCATGAAAAACTTGAATAGATAGTTGCAACCCATTTTCTATTTGTTCCGATGAGATTACATAATTTCCTACAGGCTGCTCATTTGAAGATATACTATGCAATTTTCCCTTCAAAAACTGAAATGATTCAAAACAAAATTGTATCGAATCATCTTGCGTCATTTGATCATATGGTCCAGCTTCCAAATCTACATCTACAACTAGAAAATCAATGGCATTCGGGAGCTGCGAATCTGGACATGAAAAGTCTTGAACAAGGTTTTCATTGCCCTCAAGATGGTCCAGATCAAGACTTGTCGACGATTGACTTTTGATTGCATGAAAGTTGTCTCTGATGAACTGAAACGAAGCAAAACAAAAAGGAAAAGATCCTTCACTTACTTCAAAAATTGATGCACTTTCCTCCTCACTTCCATAGCTGATATGTATCTGCTGCTCACTGTACTCGAACTACTGAAGTGAACCTCCTCCTCCCACAAACCAGCTGCTAATTTGTCTGCAAGAGTAGCTTCTGTTTGGAGGACATAATCATCATCATACTGATCAAACTGAGGCAAATCATTAGTAAAAAACACATCATCAAGCATACATGCCATATCAACAGATCTCTCTTCTCCAATATGATCTATAAAACAATCACTATTAGGTCTATGACAACTGGGATAGTAAACAAAATGTTTTGGATCAGCAACTTGTTCTTCTTCAATCAGTGAATCATGGGCTTGAACATTATACTCATTCCTTGTGGTGATTCTTTGCATCATCTCTTCCACTGCACTTACCAAAATGTCGAGCTTTACCTCTAAAGATGTCAATTCCTCTGGATCTATGCTCTTCATCTCTTCTTCCTTCAGCTTTTCCCTTCTGATCAACAAATGAGCCTCTACATCTACTGCACTGTTCTGCATCTCTTCAAGTGTTGCAAGATTCCTTTCCCTCAGCTGAAACTCCATTTCCGGATCAAAGGCACCCAAGTAGTGCAAGAGAGTGGATCCAGGAGGAGGTATTACATTAATAGGCATCGAATAATAAACTTGGTTAAATCTGGCAAAAAACTGTTGTACAGTCTCCCCTGGCAATATTTTGAGTTGGTTATACTCTTCTATAATCAAGAAATGGTTTTGTCTGATCACCCACTTGTCAAGGAAAACCTTGATGAAGTGCTGTAAATTTGAGATGCTCACATCAGACAAGGTTTTGAACCAACTCTTGACTTTGCCTTGCAAAGAAAGACCAAAAAGCCTAATACTGACATCCTCTTCATCAACTTCAAAAAGGTCAAGAAAAGACTCAAAATTCAGTACATGTCTTGCAACAGTGATGTTGTTACAGTTACCATCAAATCTTGGTAGATATAGGTCATGATTTTTAGGGAAAGCATGGGATATAGGAGGTAAAATCAGAGGCTTGTATCGATCTGGAATTTTACAAGGTAGTGGGGTATGTACAGAAGTTGTAGAATCAGTCTTGGTCTCTTTAGGCTCATCAGTTTGAAAATTTTCATCACAAAATTCAAAAGAAAGGTCTTGATCAAGATCAAACGCATGAAAATCTTTGGTATTCACAATCTTCAAAGGGAAGGAATCAAATGCAGGTCGAGGATCTTTTCTCAAATACAATATACTTTGCAAAGCCTTCTTGACATTCTCGGGAAAAGAGAAGAAATAATTTATAATGAAGAACATAATGTCTTGGATGAAATTCCAACTTGAATACCTAATCTTTCCATATTTTCCTTTCATGTTTCTGTTGGTTAGGTTCATCCTCCAGTGGACTCCTTGGATCTAATCTTGAAACTGATTTAGAGTCGCCAGGTGAATGATTTCAGCCTTGTTGTGTCTGATCGTTGTTCACCATCAACAATCAGATTTGAACTTGATTACATTTTGCTAAGGAACATAAAAATACATTCCCCATTATGGTTTCCACTATTTTAGTGCCTAAATATACCTCAGGCTGAAGGAAGGCAAGTCTAGGGTAACATCAAACCACGCTTAACCTGGTAGCTAGCCCTACCAGGTCGGGAGAGGGCTCTCTCCTTATCAATCTCAATTGAAATATGGAAACTAGGGCTTGAGATGACTGAAATGAATACTAATTTTAGGCTAGGTATATTTTCTTAGAGGATTTTGTTTCATTTTAATGGTTGGTTGCTGGATCAGATGAGGAAGGCAGTTTTGGGTCCGGCAAATCAACTCAGATTTGCAGAAATTTCTGTGGGGCGAGGTAGGAAAGTGTTTTAGCGCTTTGAAATGAATGTGATGGTGAGTCTAAATATTGGTGAGGAGTTGGATAGGGCATGAAAATGTCGTGAGTCCTCTTCAAATAGCAAAAAACATTCAAAACTAAATAAACCCCAAGGCAGAGCACTGAAATACCAATGGATTCCACCCTTTAATCTTGATTTATTTAGTTATGCAGAAAGAGAGAGATGATGGCACATATAAACATTAGAAAAACTGAATAACAAAGAAGAAAACAATGCTAATTCACATTACCACAAGAATCCCACAAAATGTTGCAAAACCCTAGTTCATTTCCTTGCCAAACTGCAAAAGTGATGTACAATAGTGCTCAATGCATCCACAAGAGTCCAACCTTGACAAATGACTAAGAAAGTACAAGATAGATGTTTCAAACCACCTATGCTAACCATCAGGGGTCAAATCCATGAGTCAAGGATCTGTTTGAACAAGTTCTAAACTAGGAACTGAAAAATAAGCAATGGAACAACTTGCCTCTAAAACTATGGAAACTGATTCATTCAGCTCAAAACCACCTATAACTGATGTATGTACCTCCTTAAGTCATTTTTCATCATTTTTACATCATAGTACATCAATTTACATCATATTACATCATGAATTTGACCATGAGAGAAGAAAAAGTCAAACTAGTAGAAAACTAGGCGAAATTCTGAGTTTTTGAGCAAAATTAGCAAAAAAATTCCTGATGCGCAGCGTCATGAACCTGATGTGAAGCGCCACTTCAATGCTGAGGTTGAAGGCCTTCCGCTTCACCAAATTAGTTCCAAGATGGCTTGTTGGAAATCTCTATCTGTCTACTTTCTAGGAAAACTGGAATTTTTATATTTGGAGTCCATTTGCCCCTTCAAACATCACTTCTCCCAATACTGGTCCCTGTGGGTCCAAAAAGTGGCAGAGAGGGCATTTTTTAGGGTTGTTTTGCCCTTTAGGTGACCCAAATCCCCTCCAAATTTCATGAAAATTTCTGGGTTTTAGTATTTTTCCATGAGGAATCCAAAAACTCAAGCCATTTTTCAAAATTCCAATCCAACTCAATGTGCAGCACCAGTGGCGCTGCTCATCAGATGAGATTTCCTGTGTTACAAAATTTGATATGCAATGCCACTAATTTTATGCGCATTTCCATTTTGCAGACCGATTTTGGAGGCCTTCCTTGTGTCAAAATTGGGTGCAAGATATCTTTTTGGAAATCTTATTGAGTCTACTTTCCAAAACATCTTGAATTTTTCAATTTGGAGTTCATTTGCCCTGTCAAAAGTCAAATCTCCCAAGACTGGTCAAAATGTGCAAAATGAGGTTGCTTGAATGCAGAGTGTTGTTGTAGTCAACTTTTGAAGGTCTTACTCAACTCCAAATTGAGCTCATGATAACTCAATGGAAATATATTTGTGTATAGTTATCATTTCACTCATAAAGCAAGTCCTTTGGCCAACCAAGCTAGGAGAAATATTGATTTTCCCGAGGTCACTCTAGAGGTGCAGCAATTCTCCTGAGGCAACTATATTTTTGACATTTCTATAAAACCGTGACACCTGTGTAAAAACTGAAGGAATTTTTCTTCCTTGTCCTATTATGGACAAAACCCTCTCTCACATTTTCCAAATTCATTTTTTCTTGCTCAGAAACATCATTTGAGTAAAACCTATCCCGATGTGTGGAACAGGGGATTTGTCGAAATGAAGTGAAATGAAGGGGATAAGGGGCTTTTAAATTCTTGGGAAATTTTTGGGAAGTAGGGAGGGATTTTACGAAGTAGGGGAAAGTGAAATTACAAATGTTGAGTGAGGGGAAGGGGAAGGGGTCCAAAAGGTCAAAATACATGCCTAGCCTAGAAAATTGTCCAATTGTAGCAATAAACTAGGGTTTGTGGGAAAATGATGAATTTGAGGGATATGAGTGATGGGAAGTGTTTAAGAAGGTATATTAAGGATAGGGGAAGGTGTATGAACATTAGGACACAAGTTTTGTTGATCATTTGGCCATCCAAGAAAAATTACCGTCAAAACCCTAGGAGAGGGAAATGGGCCTTACCCAAGTACAACTGAAGCACGAACAAGGTGTAAAATAACCCTTTGGAACCTGAAATGATGATGGAAACTCTTTGAATGATGGTACACTAATCTGAATGGTGACATGGACCAATAATTGGAAGACTTTGGGAGGAGTGAAAACAACCCTAGACCTAATACCTAGTGACCAAATTTTACTTGAAGACTCACTGAAATGACAAAATTTGACTTTGACATCCTAAAACCACTTTGTAAGAATATATGATCATTGATAGAAGGCTCCAAAGACTGACACTAACAAAAGGAATGTGTATTGGACAAACATCACAGAGGGTTCACTACAACAATATCCATGATAGATGTGCACTTGAAATGTTGATGGTGTTGGACCCGCCAACATGTCAGGGGATCTCCCCAGTAAGAATTCCTAGCTAGACATCAGACCATTTGGATTAGGAGTCCCAACAATGGGTAGTATGGTATCACCTTAACAACGGTCGCCCGCAGAGGTAAGTAAGGTGTTCTTTTTGGAAGCAAGGGTGTGTCCTTGTAGCAAGTCAAGGAAGGTGCATGAAAGTCTCTAACACAAGGAAGGGGGGAAGATTGCTCCCCTTAGAAACTTGTGATAGTACGCAGATTGAAAGGGAACACACGAGAAGAAAGACATCACGAGATGGAAAGCAGGATATTCGATGATCCAAATTGATGGATTATACCAACAAAAAGCTTTGATAAGATTCATACAAACACATACAGAATATTCCATACATACATGTGTAAGTTACAGCTACATACATCATTAGAGTAACCAGGATAGCCAAACTACAATAACAATATATGCATGAAATGTGTTGGCTTTGTTATATTAAAAGAGTGAAAGATCCAATCAAGCATAAAACCATGACTTCCACTAGCCCTGATAGCAGAACATTACAGTCACTGCCACCTACTCCTCCAAAGAGATGTACTAGCTTTGCACCGTGGAGAAGCTAAGGCTCGTAACAATACACTCCAAGCTTTCTCTAAGTTATCCTATAGGAAGCTTGGCTCCAAAAATCCAATACAATAAGTTATGAGGTTCTATAAATAGCAAAGGATGGGGTGACCCTTGACATTCCCCTTTGTGACTCTTCACCTACCCTCATGACTCTTCAACTTACACATGATTGTTACATTCTACTATTGACACTTGGTCTTTCACTTTTACAACATGTTTACATTACAGTCTGCACATGTACCCATGTGAGACCAAAATAAGCTTGAATAAGCCATACAATACATCACTAAGACTTGAACAATTGTGGGAACACTAATTCTTTGACATCCTCTCGAATATCGACAGTGGCGCTGATGCCAAGCTTGGTAGTCTGTTATGGTGTCCACGTGCTCTATGGATAAATTCTTCTGAAAGAAAACTCTTGCCTTCGTTGCATCTGGGTACACTAATTTGGCACCTCTATCCAACTCATCAGATAGCATGCGCATCATAGTCTTGAGTGTAGCCGGACCAACAACATACTGGTGCATAGTGTCTTCGCTGATTTGCAAGTCTGCATTGGTGGTTATGCATATCAACTGATCAAAGTACATGTCCAGCTCCAGTCCGACTTGGTTCATTTTCTTCGCCTCAGTGAGTGTGCCAATGGATGGGATCGCATGCGTGCACACAATGATATCCATGCTCCTAACACCTATGCATGTGAAGCCTGTAAACTGGCGATGAGTTGTTGGAGTTCCTCATAGTTCCGAATCTGACTCCAGATGCGTGACTTCAACTCCACCTCTTTTAGTTTCATCATATTTGGCAAGTACAATGGGGCTCCCTTGTACCTAGTTTTCCATATCTACATGTGATACACAGCAGCATGTAAGTCTGATAAGATGCGTGCTCTCCTAGCACAGCGTTGCTGCCAACCGTTAAGATGGACAGTTGACTTATGCACAGTGACGAATCTGAAGTACAGTTTCCACACGACTATCTCGAGATATGATACTTCACCTAGTATCACTCTCCTCAAATCTGCTTTGGCGAATGTTATAACTTGCTCCTCTCCCGACTTGGCCGCTTGTAACTCCTTAGCCATGAGCTCATTCTCAGCTATCAAGAATCCAACACTTGAGTTGGTGGCTTCAGCATATGCCCTGGTAGCATAAGCCAATGCAGTTGGATGTCTGTGTACATCAAACACGGTCACTCATTCTTCAAACTGCGCAGGAGATACATGGACATCTAGATTGGGCACTCTGTGTGACTGCATAACTCTGTGTTGTGACTCATCAAATGATATGTTGTGCACATCTGCTTCTGAATTTTCCTCAAGGATTTCAGTGTCTCCTTGATCACTTGGGACTTTCTGTGCTTCCAGATCTAGTGAAGTTGGTGGGACCTCTTGGTTCTGAAGCATGAGGTCAATGTCCTGATCTAACGCAGGCTGAACCATATCTATAACCATCTACTCTAGCATTTGTTCAATCTCCTAAGCAAAGTCTTACTCCTGCAACTGCTCACCCTGACTGCTATGAGCTAGCTGTTTAGATGAATCAATAACCTGTATAGGCACAGTTTCATCAATGCGTGCATGTTGTGCCTCCTGATGTCCCTGTTCCTATTGCGCTTCCTTATCTCTTCTATGTAGCTCTTGTTCTTCCCTGAGTTGCTGCTTCAACTCCTGCAACTCCTTTTCTGCTTCCTCTAGCTTATGCTTCTCTCGTTTCCTTTTGCGCAATCCTTCTACAATTCACCTCTTTGCCTCAATCTCCAAAGCTACTTTCAACACAACTAGATCTGCTTTGAACTTGCAGATTTTCTCTACCTCTATTGTCAACAACCTTCCTATTTCCTTTGTCAAGCGTAGGTCTGCTACCATCTCTTGTTGTTGATGATGCTGCTCTCTGAGACAATGCTACCTTTTGTGCTACTAATCATTCTACAGCCATGCTAAATGGTTCATTGAGCCTGAAGAAGTGATAACAATATCTCCATGGATCTTCCTCAGGCCAATGACACGCCCCATGTATCCAAGGACAATATGCTCTTGCATAGTGGTCCTTCACTAATTAATGTGGGTCATATGGATTGAAACTTCTGGTGCCGAAGGTGAACCTCTTGAATTCCTCCATCTCAGCCTCAGCATGCTTGAGATTATGGATCTCATTAAATCCGATCTTCAAAGGAAGAGCAGGCCAAGGAGCCTTATTCTTCCTATGTGGTCTCGCTGAAAACCCTGTCGATATGTGATATGATACTTCTTGTAGGACCAACTTATCCATGGAAAACTTCGATAAAACATGTGGAGCCTTCTCTGGGCTATACATCTGAATGAAGGTGCCAAGGGGTGAGGCATACCAATCTGGTATGTCAACCAATTCCTCCATCGTTTTCTACAACATGCAAGGTGGATCTTGCTCAAAGATCATCCTATATATCGGGGTGACGAAGTGGTCTGATAGTTGTATAATAAATCCACGTAAGTTGCATTCAAAGAAAAACCTACAATAGGTATGCATAGAGGTTTCTGAAGGTGTCCATGCCCAACCCAAGCCTGGGAACTATTGATGGGCACAAATTGAATCAAGTATGTAAGCGGACATGAAAAGATTTGCCTGCTGACCCCTCAGCAGATGTCAAGCTTCTGTTACCTGTTCCTTTAACCGGAGATTCAACCTCTCGAACTAGTTGAAAGGTCTTCCTTCATTCTCTAGTTGATCCAACATAATCATCCAACTATGTAGGAAGGTCGTTGTACTCTCCTAGCTATATAAGCAGCATGCGAAGATGACCAAGGGCTGATATGCCTTCTAGAGTATCCTTGTCTTGTACACTTGGTTGGGTATCATCCTGAACTTAGATGGCTCTTTCACCCATCTTTTCAAGATGTATCTCTAATTTGCATTGATGTTGGTTCTAGTGAAGGGTGTATCCATCGTGATCACTGGCTATGGCAAGTGATACATCTCCTAAAATTCTTTTTCCCTGAAGGTAGCAAGTTCTATTCCACTGTCACTTCTTAATGAAATTGTCTCCAGATCATTATGCAATACAATCCAGTGGATCATGTCTGTGCATGGAAATGCAACATACCTGCATGCAATCTGGTACAAGCCAGACTTATGTATGTTGGCATGGACCTATGGTCCTCCATATTCTTCTCAAATGTGCCTGAAAATATGTCATTGATGTCCTGCCATTTCATCTTGATCTCCTTGTCTATAAACAACTTAGTGTCTTCATAGATGGGAAATCTCATAGACACTTGCTCAATTGCATCTCCAAATTCACTCTCAAAGGTGTCCTTTAACCCTACTCTCTTGGAATCCATTGTACCTGGAGACAGAGCAACACTCATGGAAAGAAAACTATCAGTTGAAAACCAAAATCAACTTGAGGACTAACGTGCAGCACACCTGGGTGACTGACTAGAAGGTTTGCGCAATTTTCATGGGGAGGATGGGAGACTGACTGCCAGAACTACGCAAAACATAGTCTGGATTGTCAATGAGCTAACTGACTACTGAAACTACGCAGATCACAGTCCAACATGTCCTGCTGAGGATTGAAACTGCACAATGTGCAATTTTAGGCGGCTTGACTGCAACCCAGTCAAACTACATTTGCACAATCCAAGGGACCAATGGGGCACTACCTCTCAGAATTGGGAAAAGCAAGCCTAAGAGGCTAGTGTTGGGAAATCTCTGTGCAATTCCTAGGAGAAAGGCAAGGCCTTCACTCTTAGAAATGTGCAGTGCAAGCTGGCAAGGAAAGGTCTGGGCCAAGGTAGCCTAGAACCGCTGACGTGCAATTGGAAACATGTAAATGCTAAACGTATATGTGAAGATAAGTGCAGACAAGAGTGAATGATCATGCATGCAAATAGTGAGTGCAAGATTCAATAAACGGGAAAAAAAAGTCAATGTGTGAAGTGAGTCGTCGCAACGGCGACCGTTAGTGCATAAACAGTGTCATTCATGCAACAATAATGAGATGCAATGGGAAACTTGAAACAATGCTTCTACAAGCTAACATGCATTAAAACGATAGCAAGCGTTCAAAAAAACCAAGCAAATATCACTCACACAAATCGAAATACAAAAAGCGACAGAAAAGCAGCAAAACACATGAAAGGTGGACTTACCTGGAAAAGGATGAGCTGAGTGTGCTAAATGCTCCTAGATGCGATGGGGGATGCTAGAGATCCAAGATCAAAATGAAGAATGAGCTTTGAAGCGTCGAATAAATAGTTTTGCTAAGATCGAGGTTTATGACACTTACCACAAATCTAGGAAAAAGTGACACTTGGCGAGAGGTTTCTGAAACGAATTTTTCATGTAACCCCCAGCTACTAAAAATGGATCCCTAGAATCTAGGGATGCTTTTTGCTTTTTCTTTTTCAGGAAAAAGTAGACCATGCATGCAAAGCAAGATTGGTCAGTCCTAGAGGGAATTAGTCAACTTGGGAGCACATGCAACGAACTGCAAGCCTTAGAGTGACTTCTACGCAGTTTCTCAACTGAGTGGGTCTGGCTACCCCTCAAGATCTGCACAATTTTTGGACCGAAGCCCAATTTTTCAACCAGGTCTATGCAAAATTTGAGAGAAATCCCAGTGATGGGCTTCTCTACGCAATTTTAAGAGGAAAGGTTTTCTTCTTTCTCTACTCATTTCTAGAGAGTAGCAGGCTGCCTTGATGGTCTGCACAATTTTGGAGAGGAAGGATGGTTCCCCTCCAATTCTGCACAATTTTGTAAGTGAGCACTCAGCCAGAAAATGACCAATCTTCGGGATGTCATCTTGTGGGTCGAAGTCAAACATGCTAGAAAACACAATCTGATAAGCCACTGAAACTCAATTGAAGCATATGTACCTGGACAGTGCAAGACATGCTTCTAAGGATGGTTGGTTGGGAGGCTCCAAAATGAAGTGAAGGCAAAATTTTGGAGGGTGGTTGTAGCCGCTAAAATAGAATCCATCATCCCAATTTTTTTCAACACCTTGATGATTTACTTTCTTTGCCCCAAATATATCTCCCCAATATTTTGGTATACTTCCAGACATAGGTAATAGTGCGTCAGTCCTAGATCCTTCATCTCAAATTCAACTGCCATCATTTTCTTGCATTCCTTTATTCTTCTCTTGACACCTATGATGAATAGATCATCCACATACATTAGAATAATGATTGGCTCATTATTCGCAACCTTGATGTAGAAATTTGGATCAACGGAACTCTTAACGAACCTAATTATTAGAAGGTACGCATCCATTCATGCATAAAATGCCCTAGGAGCTTGCTTCAAACCTTACAGGGCCTTCTTGAGTTTACAAACATGAGTATCCCTATCATTCACCTAAAATCCTTCGGGTTGCTAAATTTATACTTCCTCATCAATGGTACCATTCAAAAATGTTGTCTTCATGTCCATTTGATGAATGTTCCATCCAATTATAGCAACCAATGAAACCAAAGATCTAATGGTAGTATACCTTGCAGTGGGTGCAAATTTTTCTTCATAATCTATTCTTTCCTTTTGAGAGAAACCCCTTACAACAAATATGGCCTTGTATTTATATATGCTTCCATCAACAACGTGTTTGATCTTGTAGATCCATTTTGAGGTGACAACTAATTTGTCACAAGGTCTAGGAATTATTTCCCAAACCCCATTCTTCATGATGGATTGATATTCTTCCTGCATAGCTTTATTCCATTCTTCTTGATGAGAAACGTATTCAAATGTAGATGGTTCTTCTTCAATTAGTTTAGTCATATATCTAGCATATCCAAAATTTCTCTTCGGCCTTTTTCCTTCCCTAAAGGTTCCTTTCACAGCTCCATGCCCTTCAACATCTTCAAGAGTAGATTTTAACCAATTTGGCATCTTCCTTTGTCTGGGTATGACCACGGGTCGAATAGGCTCACTTGATCCTTCTTCTTCCTCTTGAATTGTAGAAGGGTTGTTGGGTTGTACTTCTTCTTCTTCAAATATGGGTATATCTTCATCATCGGAATCAATAGGAATATCCTTCTATATTTCGTAGGCTTTATTCTCATCAAATATAACGTCATTGATTACTTCAATGTGTCTCCCTTCCTTGATGTATATTCTATATGCCTTTGAGGAGATACTATAACCAACAAATATCCCTTTGATGCTTGTAGAATCTAGCTTATTTCGTTTGTCCTTTGGAACATGGATATAGGTAGGACTCCGAAAGATTCAAAGATGGTTCACACTTGGATTATTTCTTGCGAATGCTTCTTGGGTGTCATATTATCGATAATTTTATGAGGACTTTTATTTTTAATATATACGGTTGTCATTTTTGCTTCTCCCCATATAAACTTTGGCAAGTCTTGATCAAGTAACATTGTTTGTACACCTTATTCAATTGTCCTATTCTTTCTTTTGGCCACTCCATTTTGTTCAGGATAGTAGGGAACAATAAGCTCCCTTTTAATTTCTTCTTCTTTACATTATGCAATCAATTCTTTAGAAGTGTATTACCCACCATTGTCAGAGCTCAAATTTTTTATCTTTTTTTTAGTTAGGATTTACACTTCACATCTAAACTCCTTGAATTTCTCAAATACTTCATCCTTTTTCTTGAGAAGGTAGAGCCATGTCTTTCTAGAGTGATCATCAATAAATGTTACACAGTAAAGATGATCTCCAAGTGATTTGTTAGACATGGGCCCACACACATAAGAATGAACGAGGTCTAATATTTCTTTAGACCTTGTTTCACTATTTCAAAATGGTTTTCATGTATGTTTTCCTAAAGAGAATCCATTGCAAACTCCTTCACGATATTCTTTGATATCAGGGATTCCATGAACTATATTTTTAAGAGTAAGAATGTCCTTGTAGTGAAGATGACCATATCTTCTATGCCATAGCTCCATATGAGAGATTTCCATATGAAATAGGGCTTGAGGAGGTGGTGTAATGATTATACAAACTTCATTCACGAACTCCAATAACCCTATATTTTTCAATACTTGAATCTTTTCCCCAAACCAAGACCTTTCCATCAACAAAAGAAACTCTATCCCCTTTATCTTCTAAGAAAGAAAATTCTTTTTTCAAACCTGGAACATAAAGTATGTTGTTGAGATGTAGTTTTAACCCCATTCTCCAACTTCAAATATGTTGATCTCGGACCCCTAAAAACATAGCTTTTGTCATCTCCCAATTCCACTACATGGGAAGATGGTTCCTTTGATAGAGTTTGTAGTTGTTTCCTTTCCCCTGTCATATGCCTTGATGATCCACTATCAATGATTCATTCATTATCATCATTAAGTGATCCTATAAGTGCAACTAAGAACCCTTGACTTTTGATCTTGTTGAATAAGTAGTAGACAATCTTCTTGATCCATCTTCCTATAGAAGTGACTCTCATTCTTACCATAGAGGGAGTAATCATTTCCTTCAAGCCAATGAAGTGATCTTCAATCTTGTTCAACCTTACCTCTGATGTCATGTTGAGAAATCAATATCAGTAGGATTAGGGTTAGATTTATCTTTCTTGATAATTACTTGTGAATTATGTTGGCTTGTTTTACTTATTTGTTATATTATCTTTCATCAAGAAATTACCAAATTATATGTGCATGAAGAACACAAAACACAAGACACAAGATGCAAGCACTCTGCCAAGGAAAAACCCTTATCTAGGGGAAAACCCAGTCAAAATATATTCCTTCAATAGTTTTCCTTGAGGCTCTTCAATCTAGAAAAAGACCTCCTTCACACCAAGTTAGCCTCTCCTTGTTTGATCCAGCCTTCCACCTAGCAGCAACACTTCGACCGTAGAAAATTCAACTTGGCATCTTTCATCATCAACAGCAGCTTCAACCTTAACAAGTAACTTTGTTCTCCTAAACCAACCCACACAAGAGAGAGAAAGAGAGACATGAAAACTTCAATTTTGTCCTTCCATTCTTCCTTGACCAAAATCACACCTCTTTGAGACTCCTTCTTCACCTTCACACTTTTTCCTAGCTTCTGATATTGAACTATGTGAGTGAGAGAGAGATGCTCCAAATGAAGTCGAGCTGCCTTGTATATATAACCTTCCAATGAGGTCGAATTTCCTTCCTTGAGGCCAAATTGCCTTCCTTGAGGCCGACTTGATCTTCTGGAGGCCGACTTAGAGTGGAGATTACATAATTCATTTCTGACTCAAAATCAATTCTTTTTACATCGTTCGAAAGCCCAATAAGGGTCTCATAAAATACACAATGACTTTAATGACTCTTTATTAATCCTTGGAGTCCATAATGAGGACTTTTACTAATAAAATGATGACCCAAGCATCAAACCATGCTTTAATAAGTCATTGTAACATTAATAAAAATTCTTTTGACAAATACATTTTATGAAGACCAGACCTAGTGACATTTTTCAATAGGTGCCTCTAAGAAAATTCGCCCACTCTTTTCAAGTACAACACATGCATTAAATCACTTATTCAAGCTTTCCAGAAGAATTTTTCATTTACTTTAACTCATAAAATAACAATGAAAAACATAACATGCAGTAAACTAATAAAATAACAATAATAGCATAAAAAATTGACTTACATTAGAGAGAGAGTATATTCATTCATCAACTTAGAATTAGAAAGAAGCTTCAAAGAAAATAGTGAAAATCCAAACATCATAGTGCGTTAAGAAAGCTACAAAAATTTTACCCAGCAAAAAGTGTGAAAATATCTTAAGAGATACCCATCCAATCCAAGTGATGTTGATTAGAATGAATCGCCTCACTTCTATTTATACAATCACTAATGAGTTCAATTTTCCTAATTAGGGATATTTGAGCCCCAAATAATAAAATAATGTGTAATAATAACATTCCTTGGTGACAACCCCACCTAGATAGCTTAATAACATAATGATAAGCCTCTCAAGAGGGTCAAATAATCAATCAAATGAGTCGTTGGGCCTTTTAGGAGGCCTAATGAAGTCTTGAGTGCACCATGATGTGAGAATGGATCTTGAACATAGTGTACAAGGGGGTGGCCCCTTGTTTTCTAAAAAATCCATGTGGTGTCCCCAAGTTAGTGTGAGGGGCACAAGGACCTCCTCAGGGGTATCCAAGTGAGTCGAAACTACCTATAAACCATCTATAAGGGTTGGGAGGATGGCATAAGCCCTCATATGGACCCTGAATCATTTACCAAGTGTGTGGAGCCAGCTTGGCATGGTGAACCATGTGCATCATCCTCGCCCAAAATGGGTAACACGAGAAATAAATGAGTGGTATTGGGGATCCATGAAGTGCTCTCTGCTATGGTGGAGGCCCATGGCTCTCAACACTCACCCTACAAGTGCCAATGTGGCCCTCTACATGGATAGGACCATGCATAGGGAGACCAAGCCCCAAATGGAGACCCTCTAGTAATCCTACATAAGACCCAATATGTCCCCTTTCCCTCCAATACAAAAAATCATTAGAATAATCAAGTAAAAGAGCTTACAGGTCATGGAATCAATGGGGAACTTCATGGTGGCATGCCCTTCCATAGCAGGCTTTGGCATGTACAAGTGTCTCCAAGCTCAATAAGGGGATTAACCAAGGACCCTATTAGGTGGTTTCATCCTTTAATGGGGGTGACATGTCCATGGTACATCACTCAAGTGGTAGGTGGAAAATGATACAGTAATGGAACGGATTGGGATCGGGGGAATCATCCAGACCAGATGTTATGGTACAAGGGTAGTTATAATAAGGGAAGCCCACACCTGGCTATATGAGTTTAGGAGGGAGAAAATTGTGTCACTTGAGTTACCCCAGCCTTTGTTTTTCCACCCTTCTTCATATTCCTTTTGACTTTGATTGGTTTTTCTTCATAATTTATCAGGGCTCTAGGGGATGAGAGCATGATGTGTAGTATATAGTAGTGGATACCCCGTTAAGGTAGGGTGGTTCATCACCCACCAAGGGTTGGGACAATCATGGATTCCTTAATGATAGAGGGGGCTCATCTAGGACCCATAGGAACTAAGGTGATGGACATAAATGAGGGGTAGAGCTCATGTTTGGATTTTTCCCACGTGCTAAATTTGTATGTCCTGGCCATATTTTGTATTTTTGTAGTACATTTGTTGTTGAGAGTAGCCAAACTATGTTTTTTCTTTTCTTTTTAGCTGCATCAACCTCCAGGCATCATTCAAGGCCTGACCCAAGGTGTGGACAATGAGAGGGGGATGCTAACCCTATGTAGACCTAGTGGACACATGTGGACCCAAATGGGAAAAGATGAATGAGGCTAAAATAAGTGGGAGGGAGTGATGTGTATGGTGTCGAGAAGCGGTACTACACAACCAAAATTGGTATTTCTAATGTAGTTCCAACCCTAAAGCTAATGGCTAGTAAAGGAGATCCCACGTGACAAGGATACAAGTCTAACCATGAAATCAGGAAATGGAGACAAGAGTGTATACTTAACCCACTCTTTTTGTCGAATCCCCCCACCAATCCATGCCCAAAAGTGCCCATGACAAGTAAGTTAAATTACTTAACTATACCAATGAAAAGCCATACCTTTGGAGTCTAGATGCCCACCTTCAAACATACAATCACGACAAGTGGGCGAGGGACCACATGGTTGGCTCAGGTAATGGAGGTAATGGAACATCAATTTATCTAGTGGTTGAAAGGGGTTGTTGGCTGCCAGTTGAGGACCGTCTAGGAGAAAAAAAATCTCCTATATACACTACCCATAGGTGGTGGGTAAGAGGACCCATAAATTTATTGATAAGATATTAGCATAGGACCTCAATTATTTTCTGTATCCAATGACAAATTTTAGTTCGATCACTAATAAGGGAAGTAATGGTCATGGAGGAAAAATCTATAATATTAAACTTTGTATGGGAGAATATAGCTTATCAATCCCAATGTATGGCATTTCTATTGGAGTAAGTATTTTTTTCGAGATTCAATGGTTAAGAACAATGGGTACAATTTCTAAAAACTATAATGAATTAATCATGATATTTGAATTGGAAGGAATTCAATATGAACCTAAAGGGTTAAAACCTATATCCTCTAAGGTCATTCTCTCTCATCAAATGGAAAATATATTAAAAAGGGTAATAATTTGGTTGTGGTTAAACTTTATTCTATGGAAGTGAAGCAGGAAGATGAAACTATTCCAAAGGAATTAAAAGCCACCTTGGAAAAGTACTATAGGATCTTCCAAGAAATTCTTAAAGAGCTACCTCCATCTAAAGACCTGAATGCCAGCTTAAACTTATACTTGGATGTAATATCCCTAATAAAATGCCTTATAGATACTCACATCACGAAAAGAGGATATTGAGAAAACAGTACAAGGTTGTTGGCATTATGATACAGGTATGACACAAGTGTTGTCCTTGATGGCAACTCTCTCAGATGAAAAGATCACAGTATAGTAGGTAAACAACAAGAATGGAGAATGAAAGGTATCCGCGGGTTCACTATATACCAATTCGTGTATACACGCAGTTTCACTATATACAAATGCGTGTATAAAGTACACACACTCTTTCACAGAAGGAAAGGCGCGTACATGTCGGAAAACTAAGTTTTGGTCTGTGGTATTTGGACCATGGTATTTTGGTATTGGTCCATGGTATTTGGTCTGAGGTATTGACCCCAAGTATTGGGTCCAAGGTATTAGTCCTACGTGGTTTTGGACCATGGTATTGAGTAAGGCCTAAGACTATAAAAGGAGGAGAAGATCATTAGGCAAAGGCACTAAGCAAGTCTTGAATATCTATTGAAGTGTGAGATCCAGTATGCAGGTTATGGGTTTATGATGTTGTGCTTGATCTGAGCCAAGGAGGAACCTCAACGGTTGATGGAGGACAAGATCTAATGATGGATCGAGATCTTATGGCTTGGAATGAATCATCTCTATATGGTTTGATCATGCTTATTCTAGATTTGTATACCAACGCATATAATGTTCTGTAAATATTATAATCTGGGTATAACTGAAGTCTGGAATACCTGCAAATTATAATGAATATTTACATATGTATACACTGGTTGACTTTTGAAAAAGCGCGTGTACACGCAGTTTCTATACATCGAAGTAGTGTATACCGTGTGAACTATGATGTTTAAAGTTACAATTGATTCTTGCTATTGATACAGAGTTCTAGGTTTTTTCTTTATGTTCTGGTGACTGCATTCTGGTAACAGTGTTCAGATTGATTGATTTTCTTCAGTGAAGATGGATGAGATCTAATAATGGATCAGAATCATAATGACTTATCTTTATGTGATCTGATGGACTAGATCTAGTTTCTAACACATGTATTATCCTTCTTGTATGTAATGATCTGGCTATGTCTGAAGTCAGGAAGTGCAGCGAAGTTATAAATAAGCATTTGATGACATATATGCTAGTTTGCTTTGGTGATGTTACGTATACATGCTAGTTCGGCTCTTCCAAGTAGCGTATGCACTCTGATGCATGGTTTTTTAGGATACAGTTGGCTCTGAATGTTGTTGCAGGGTTCTAGGTTTTGCTCTGTGTTCTAGTGACTATGTTATGATGACAGTATTCTGATTGATTGATTTAGTTGTGGGTGATTTGGAGATTGATGATGCAGATGTGGTTGATGGTTGTATTGTAGTGATGATTGATTTTGTGCTTCAATGTTGTTGATGGGTCCAGTATGAAAATTGGATGAAACGTGGCCTTCAGATTATGGTGTTGTGTTCCAAGAGTATCCAGTCTAAAAATTTATGAAACATGGTACCTGGAGGAAGAAATAAGGTCGTAGCCTTCTATAGGTCAGCACCTACGTACTAGTAAATATATCAGCTAGTACAAGAGCTAGGGGGTTGTAGCTCCTTTCCAGTAGAAGCTAGAGATTGAAAGAAGGTTGTAGTTGCACCAGTACATTGTGTAAACAGATTTTCTTATTATTAAAAGAAGATAGACATGACAATAGTAGGTGGTTTTTACCCACATTGGGTTTCCACCTTACATCTTGGTGTTCAAGTGTGATGGTTCTTTCTGTTATTAACTGCACATGATTATTGTTTAATGTTTAATAAAGTACTGATACTCAGATTAAAGATCACATATGATGAATTAACAGAATCATTAGTTTGTTGGATATACGCTTGTTTCCTTAATCACAGTTACGTACACACGCGGGTTGCCTTCATTGTAGTAGTGTATATGAAATTGAGTAAGAAAAGAAAAATATTATTGACTTGACTAATACTGATTCACCCCCCC
>APFE031086458.1:8834-23370 GCA_000404065.3 Pinus taeda | reverse complement strand
ATAAGCTCTTATGATTTCAAGATAGTACTAAGATCTTGGATGATATTCTTAGTAGTCAAAGGTCTCCTGCTATCAAAACTGGTCTTGGTTTTCATGAATCTGTTGAAGGTGAATCTAGTTCACAAAGCAAGAAAAGGAACTCTAATGCAAAATCTGAAATGCTCAACAAGGAGATGAGAGGTCAATCCCATCAACAACCAAGGAAAGAAATTCTTCAAAGAAAATTTTTTACTCCTAACTATGGAAGTGACAGTCAATTCTTTCCTCAAATGAATAATGTTGAATGCTATGAATGTCATAATATTGGACATGTTGCAGCCAGATGCAGAAGTAGAATGGTTCAAGAACATCACACAAAAATATCATCATATTCCAGGTACTTTAAGGGATATTCTTTTGCTTGCAATATGTTTGGTCACAAAGCCATTGACTGCTATAGAAGGAACAAGAAACATATGAGATGTTATGCATGTAACAAGTTTGGACATATAGCAAAGGAATGCAGGAACAAAGTACAGGCACCATACCAAAAGGAGAAAACATCATCACAATCGAAGATATGGAAGAAGAAGTAAGTACAAACAGAAAAATGTGGCATGGCATAGTGTACAGACATAACAGACTCAGGGGGAGCTGAAAGTGTGAAACTTCAATGTTCTAACTCTCATATGCAAGTTTCATGAAGACAAGTCGCGTATATATGTGAGTTCAAAGCTGCACAGTCGTGTATATGTGGTTTGAGAAAATGCAGTAGGACAGACTCAAAAAAATTGATTTGATATGATTCAGACAATCATCAGTTATCCTTTATGTTGTGATGAAAGATGACTAGAATCTGTCAGTGAATAAGTGGAACAGGTTCAGGGGGAGAACATGTTATGCTTCTAATAAATCATTGTTGGCATTATGTTTAGAAGTCATTGGTACCTAATCAATGATGAGGATGTTTATCTTGCTATGTTACGGTTATGAGTTGCCCATCTCATATGATACTTGCGGGTCACATAGTTGGTTTTTAGATCAGATTCATGGATGGTTGTGGATGATTCTTTGATGATGCATATAGTCATATATATTGCTTACATGATGATCTTCATAAGGACAAGGAGAAGTGCAAATATTGAGTACACAGCTTAATTATTTAATGATGAGCCACTCTTTCATGTTGCTATCATCATGCCTTCTAAAGATCATATAGTACAGCTATGATGCAGGATTCCTATGGTTCTTGGTTCTCACATGGTTGAGGATTTTTGTTGTTGATGATATCAAGAAGTCTTGACAAATGACCATGAGCTCATGGTTTGCTAGATACATAGTGCTATATACAGTATGCTGGATACATGGATGATTACTCAAAGTTGCATTGTTGGTTGGCCAAGATAATGGTGTTATTGCAAGTCACATAAAGACATAGCTATTTGAAGACATGCTGATGATGATTTCTTACCTATATGATGATAGAGTTGATTCATGGAAGGTTATGATAATTCTCAAGACCAAAAGGATGAGTTGATATCTATATGCAGACATACCTTGTCACAGGTTGATGATATCTACACTAATGGACATATACAGGTTTCTAGTCTGGATGTTGTTGACAGATGCTTATGGAGCAAATCATACATTATGTATGATAGTTTCAGACAACTATCATGGTCTTGTTTAGAAATATTTTAAATTTCATATATACCATTCGATGTAAAAGACATATAAAGACCCATGATTTGTCTTTGTCTTTAGATGAGTCCCTAATGTAATTTATAATCCCACTATGCATGGGAAAGATGATGTAATAATGTCTATTTCAGTCATGTATAAACATTTGGTATATCCCCAGTTGGTTGTGTGGATGATTCAAAATGGTTTATCCCCACTTGGTTGGGAGATTGATGTATGTATGAGTCATTGATGATAGGAAGGTCATACTCACTTAGTTGAGTTGTAGAATCATGTTATATTTTTGCAGACTCGGCATGTGCTCAGGGGGAGCATGAATGGATTGATACATCTTAGCATGTACAAAGGGGCAGCTCAATCAGAGATATCAGCATATACTCAGGGGGAGTATGGACAATAGAATGTATATCAAGGGAGAGAATATCTTGGTCCGCCCTTTGCCCTTGATGTCAAAGGGGAAGAATGACTTGGTGTGGTTGTTGCCATCAAGTCCAAAGGAGGAGATTATTGGCATTATGATACAGGTATGACACAAGTGTTGTCCTTGATGGCAACTCTCTCAGATGAAAAGATCAAAGTATAGCAAGTAAACAACAAGAATGGAGAAAGAAAGGTATACGCAGGTTCACTATACACCAAGTCATGTATATACGTAGTTTCACTATATACAAAGGCACATAGAAAGTACACACACTCTTTCACAGAAGGAAAGGCGCGTAAATGTCGGAAAACTAAGTTTTGGTCTTGGTATTTGGACCGTGGTATTTTGGTATTGGTCCATGGTATTTGGTCTGAGGTATTGACCCCAGGTATTAGGTCCAAGGTATTGGTCCTACGTGGTTTTGGACCATGGTATTGAGTAAGGCCTAAGACTATAAAAGGAGGAGAAGATCATTAGGCAAAGGCACTAAGCAAGTCTCAAATATCTGATGAAGTGTGAGATCCAGTATGTAGGTTATGGGTTTATGATGTTGTGCTTGATCTGAGCCAAGGAGGAATCTCAGTGGTTGATGGAGGACAAGGTCTAATGATGGATCAGGATCTTATGGCTTGGAACGAATCATCTCTATATGGTTTGATCATGCTTATTCTAGATCTGTATACTGACTCATATAATGTTCTGTAAGTATTATAATCTAGGTATAACTGAAGTCTGGAATGGCTGCAAATTATGAATGCATATTTACATATGTATATGTTGGTTGAGTTTTGAAAAAGTGCGTGTACATGCAGTTTCTACACATCGAAGTAGAGTATACCTTGTGAGCTATGATGTTTGAAGTTACAATTGATTCTTGCTATTGAAACAGATTTCTGGGTTTTTTCTTTATGTTCTGGTGACTGCATTCTGGTAACAGTGTTCAGATTGATTGATTTGCTTCAGTGAAGATGGATGAGATCTAATAATGGATCATAATCATAATGACTTATCTTTATGTGATGTGATGGACTAGATCTGGTTGCTAACACATGTATTATCCTTCTTGTATGTAATGATCTGGGTATGTCTGATGTCAGGAAGTGCAGTGAAGTTATAAGTAAGAATTTGATGACATATACGCTGGTTCGCTTTGGTGATGTTGCGTATACACGCTAGTTCGGCTCTTCCAAGTAGTGTATGCACTCTAATGCATAGTTTTTGAGGATACAGTTGGCTATGAATGTTGTTGTAGAGTTTTGGGTTTTGCTCTGTGTTCTGGTGACTGTGTTATGATGACAATATTCTAATTGGTTGATTCTGTTGTGGGTGATTCAGAGATTGATGATGTAGATGTGGTTGATGATTGTATCATAGTGGTGAATGATTTTGTGCTTCAATGTTGTTGATGCGGCCAGCATGAAACATGGCCTTCAGATTATGATGTTGTGTTCCAAGAGTATCCAGTCTGAAAATTTATGAAACGTGGTACTTGGAAGAAGAAAGAAGGTCGTAGCCTTCTGTAGGTCGGCACCTACATACTAGTAAATATATCGACTAGTACAAGAGCTAGGGGGTTGTAGCTCCTTTCTAGTAGAAGTTGGAGAATGAAAGAAGGTTATAGCTGCACCAGTACATTGTTTTAAATATATTTTCTTATTATTAAAAGAAGATAGAGATGACAACAGTAGGTGGTTTTTACCCACATTGGGTTTCCACCTTACATCTTGGTGTTCATGTGTGATGCTTATGTGTGATGGTTCTTTTTGTTATTAACTACACATGGTTATTGTTTAATGTTTAATAAAGTACTGATACTAATATTAAAGATCACATATGATGAATTAATAGAATCATTAGTTTGCTGGATATACGCTTGTTTCCTTAATCACAGTTGCGTACTCACGCGTGTTTCCTTCATTGAAGTAGAGCGTATATGAAATTGAGTAAGAAAATAAAAAGATTATTGACTTGACTAATACTGATTCACACCCCCCCCCCCCCCCCCCCCCTCAATATTATTTCCAACAAATACATGTTCAATGTGGTGTTATTCAACTGTGCAAGAGTTTCTTTTCAACTCCAACAGTGATGACAAGTAGAAAAAGATAATTCTTGGAGGATATGCCCCAATTATGCAGATTTGAAGGAAATCATCATCAATGATAAATTCACTTTTCTAAATATTGATGAGCTATTAGATGAACTTGATGGTGTAGTTTATTTCACAGAGTTAAATCTTAAATTAGGATGCCATGAAATCATATTAAGAGAAGGAGACATTCTTAGAAAAACTTTTACAACACATGAAGGGCACTATGACACCTTGGTCATGCTTTTTGGGTTGAATAATGCTCCTTTTAATTTTCTATGCATCATGAACAAATTTTTTTTATCTCATTATAGAATATATTAAACACATGGATAAAGTCATACAAACTTTTTAGAACAAAAGATAGTATGGAAAAAGGTTCAAATGTGCCTATTAGCAACCCCAAATTTCACAAGAAGGGGTCAAGTTAGACCCAAAAGAGATTCCAACTATTACAAAAAAATTGATTTCAAAGAATATCAAGAGTTTTAGAGGATCTTTAGGTCTTACAAGGTGTTATTGGAAATTTGCTAAGAACTATGCTCACATTGTATGCCTACTCACATCCCTCTTGAAGAACAATTCATTTGTATGGAATGAAGAGGCTACCTTGGCATTCTCATTTTTAAAGGATGTTATCTTTTACACTTGTATTATAAAAATATAATTTGAATGTGATGCATATAGATAAGAAATTGGAGACTTATTGATGTAAGAAGAGATATTTTTTGCTTTTGAAAGTAAAAAATTTGAGGGAAAAGACTTGGTGAAATCCACATTTGACAAAGAGCTAGCAGTAATTTTATCTACAAAAAAAATGGCAATAATATCTCATTGGTAGACAATTTAAATTCAAGATCGACCATGAAAATATATATTTTTTTTTGGAGCAGAGATTTTTGTTAGAAGAGAAAAAAAGAGGACAATAAAAATGCAAGGGTTTTAATATGAAATAATCTATAGAAAAAGGGAAGGAAAATCTAGTAGCAGATGTCTTGTCTATAATAGAAGAGGCCTCCAATTTATATTCCATTCCATCTTCCATTCTTATGTAGATAGAAAAATACACTACTAGACATAAAATATGATGTCTAAAAGAATGAAATATTTGTATGGAACATTCGAAAGGGAAGAGAGATATCCTTTGGTACAAGGGTAGAATATTTTTATGCTCTCAATCAAGTATCAAATGGAAAATATTAAGGGAGTCTCATAAATCATACCAAAGGATCAAAAAAAAAAATGGGGGAAGGATTGAAGAATGATATTGAAAAATATGTAAAGAAAATGTTAGGTGCACCGAAAAACTAAAGGAGAGATAATGAAGTTTCTAGGGTTAATTAAACCTTTATACATACCTAATCAAAGATGGGAAGATATATCAATTGAAATCATTACAATTTTTCCAAAACCAAAAGGTAAGGATGTCATTTTTGTGGTCTTGGATGGACTTACAAAATATTCAACACTATTGTGGAATTCAAAGTTGTATACTAAAAGGGAAAACGTAGAAGTGTTCAAGGAAGGAAATTCATAGACTTCATATATTTCTAAAGTAATAGTAAGTGATAGGGATCCAAAATTTAAAGGAAAATTTTGGAAAGAGTTATCAAAGATAAGGGAAATAACATTGGCCATAAGTTAAACATTTCAACCACAAATAGATGGTCAAACAAAAATAGTTTATAAATGTTTAGTCGGTTATCTTCATTGTTATTCTTCAAATAAGAAACATAAATGAGTCAAGTGGATTCCTCTAGAAAAATGGCAGTATAATAACATCTATCGCACATCTAATAAGATGTCTCCACTTGAAGCTCTCTATATATATCCAACTCCTAGTATCACATCCTTTTTATAGAACCATTCAAAGTACAAGCAATACAATCACATATGGAAAATGAATAACTAAAATTCGTAATTATTAAAGAAAAAAATCCAAATGGGCTAAAATAGGATGAAGTGAAAAACATATCAACATGGAGTAAAAGACAATTGGAAGAGGTCAAATGGGTATTTATGACACTACAACCTTATAAAAAATCTTCTCTCAAACAAAAGAAGAAACATAAAATAACTCCAAAATTTATGGACACTACAAGATTCTTCATAATATTATAGAAGTGGCTTATGAGTTATATTTTCCTTCTTCTCACATTCATAAATGTTTTCATGTATCTTGCATAAAAATGGTTCTAAGACAAACCATTCTAGTGTGAATGAAAATTCCAAAAGTATATGAAGAAGGGAAGTTGATTCTTGAACCAAAAAATGTCATAGATTGACATTCTCTTTCTCTTTAAAATAGAACCATTATGGAGTACCTATTCAAGTGGAAGAGCACTCTCCTAAAAAAATCAACATGTGAAAATGAGTAATTCATGAAGAAACATTGTCAGTTACCAGCTTTGAGGGAAATCTTTTTTCTAAAGAGTAACACAACGTTAAGGCCTTAACCCTCATTCATTATATTAAATTAGTTTTATGGATAGGTTGGCTTAATGGTAAGTTACATCATGCTCACTTTATATCCTAGTTATAATAAAGGAAATGCATTCGTATAAGAATCTCATGCATTGGATATACTATAAATAAAGATTCCCCCAAGAAATGACTTATTATTCATTGACTCTTTATCTTGTTGAAAGTGTGGAGTTACTTTTTCTTCCTATTCTTACGCTATTTGGGGAATTTGATTCACAACGATTGGATTGTTAGAAAGTGGACTATTGTACTTTTACTATTGGTTTTTTATAATCTATTTTATAACAACCCCAAAGTTGAAAGTTCACAAACTTAAGATTTGGGAAACCTCTAGTAAAAGATTTGAAATTTGCATTAAAAGTTGAAAGGGTGTGGAAAATTTCTCTGTGGCATCAGAGCATGTAGTGGTCAGGATCACTCTAGAGTAAGATCAAGCTTGTATCTTTGTTGGAGATTCCCTGTGAGAGGTACTTTATCTTATTGAGGTTGTGTGGTTTCAAACCCTAGTTTTCTTGGGAGAGGCACCTTGAACCTTGGAAGGGTTGCTTTTTCTTCATATTGCAAATTCTCAAAGATGGATATGGATTTAATCTCTTATGTGTCTTCTAAATTTGTTCCTAATGTTGGTTGGTATATGGAAAATGGAGCTTTGAGACATATGACATGTGTTATAGTTTTATTCAGAGAAAAATGGAGCCATGAACATGGAACTTGGTGACTATGCCACTTAGGCTATTATAGGAATTAACTCTATTTCCCTCCAGAAACCTTTAGTTGATGCACTTGAGTTGAATAATGTTTTGTTTGTTCTTGGCTTGAAGAATAATTTTCTTTTGGTATCATGTAAGGAAATATTCATTGTATGATCGAGTTTTATGCTCAGAAGGCTATCTATATAAGGAAAACACATGTTTCAGAAAAAGGGTTTATGTTGGAGATCTTTACAAGTTGCAAGCATATTCGTGAAGCATGGCACTTGTGTGCATGCTAATACCAAATTTTGTGACTTATGACACATGTCTTGTTCATTTGGCTTATATTAAATTTTGAGACCTAAAATGACCTCATAAGGAAAATAATAAAATACTAAGTAAAATAATAAAATAAAAGGTATGAATTTTCAAAGGGAAAGGAAGAATACTTCTTTTTTTAATTGTATTTTTGACTTATCTCCTTATGGGTTTTGATGAATCTTAAAATTACCACCTTTTCACATCATGTTTTCCTTAGTTTTAATCCTTTTCCATTTTCCTGTGACTCTGTATCATTCCATTATAATGATTGTGTGAGATTTAGGCCCAAAGTGTTTTTCATTGCATTTATTAGTATTTCATTTAATTGTGATTAACATTAGGCTGAATTAGTGTATTATGTATTTACCTTTGAAGTAATTGTTCATATGTGAACAAGTTGTTATAGGAATGGGTACACAAACTATGATGTTGAAGAAATATAATTTTATGGTGTAAAGAATTTTTAGATTCATGTATTACATATCTACCATGCTATGAAGGAGGAGATCGATCACCAGTAATCGTGTAGCCACTTAGGAAAGATAATACAATACATATTTCATGGTTATAATATTGGAAGGCATTTTTTATGTATATATGTGTGCATATCCATTTTTATCATAGATTTAAAGACCTCCCATGTATATACTACAGATCTAGGGAAGCCAACACCATTAGTAACTATATTTCAACATATTTTGAGAAAAGTATTGTAACCCACAAGACTTACTTTGAATTTGAAAATTAGTTGGGAGTTAGCATGAACCTTGGCGCTATTTGTGAGTTGTTGTAACCACTTGAGAATATTATATCCTCGAGTGGATTTAAATTTATATATTTGTTTCAAGCAAGGTCGTGTATAAAATAGGGTGTCATGTACATTTCAAAGGCAGGACTCATAGAGCACATAGTCCAAACTATCATGGCATGGAATACAAATTTCATGAGATTTTGATCCAATTCAATTTTAGATTTGATGGTGATGTGTGATTTGATTTGAGTTATGCTATTGTATTTCAATTTGGTACCCTATTCTAGGAGGTATATCTCACTCCATTAGAGGAAAGCATTGTATAGTTCGGTAATATTTTTTTCCTGTGTTTATTTATTGTGCATATTTATTTCCTTTACAATTGATTTCCTTTTTATTTAATTGTGTTTTAATTTTTTGCAATAAAGTTTTCAATTCATTCATTAGTTTTTATCAGAGCTTGCACATAACAGAAGATACGATTTATGGAAATAAGAAGATCCTAAATCATGTGAAGTGAATTATTGATGACAACAAGGTTCCCATTAGCATGGTTTGTGTTCAAGTACATGATTATTTCCAATTGTTGAACTCATGAGAATGTAAGAAGATTTAGGATGAACATGATATGCATATAAATTAACATTTTTCTAACCCTTGGTTTCATATTCCAAGAGGTCTCTCGAACTTCTAATGATTGTTGGTGTTCACTTAAGTATTTTTGTTGTCATCTCAAATGAATAATCCAAATTTACATAACCCCAAAGAACTATGTTTCTATCTCCCCCCCCCCTTTAATCCTAAGGGGTGTATGTGAGTACAAGAAGAGAGTTGAAATATAAAGGTGGATAGCATCCAATCACTAGATATGCTCTTTGAAATGGTGGTTTAAGGAAGAAAACAAACCAAATGAGGTAGAAGAATTTGAATTCTTCTAACAATGGTGGTTTAAGACTGACTACCAACTTTGGAGGTTGGCTTGAAGTAGTTCCTAGAAAAATTTTGAATCTAGATAGAAACTGAAGCCTTCTTTGAACTAGAAGTGCTCCCTGATGATGGTTTAAAGATGACCAAAAACTGACGAAATGGGTTGTAGAAGCAAAATTCTCATACTGGTGGTGATTTAAGGTTGGACACCAACCAAATGAGGCTCATGGAAAATGAGTTCTATCTTTGGTTATAGCTCTAGCTTTGGCTTTAGCTAACTCGGGCTCTAGGTTGTGGCTATAGGCTCTGATTCAAGTTGTGGATCAGACTTGTTTAATATGACTTTGAAGCTAGTAGCTAACTATCAATTCCCCATTTTCAGATACAAAGTGAGAAGAAAAAAATAAATCCCTTGCAAGACATGTTGATACTTGAGAATTAACTATGTGGTGTGACTGATATATATATCTTATTGGTTGTTGAAGACCATTTCCAAAATGCTCGCAAGGGTGAAGATTAAAACACTAACATCTCATATCTCCACCTCGATCATAATATTGGCATTTGTGAATCTCATGTGGAAGTGAAACAAGTGAAGTTGAAATATCCTAGATAAATCCAACACTTTGAAACTTGATTTGTTTAGAGTAGTGTGAAATGTGAAAGGTCACATCATTTTCATATCCAAGACTAGTTTCATACTTGTTGTTAATGATTTCTTCTCAAGGTTTGGTTTCTTCTTAATAATGTGAAATTTTTAATATTGTTGCAATATAAGTTATTATTCACCTATCTAAAAAATAGATTATTTGTCTTTTGCAAATTATTTACAGCAAATACTAAATCAAATACTATTACAACTTCACAAAATTAAATTATAGAAATAGAGAAAATATTGCATGCATAAAATTATAGAGACTGGTGTCTTTGGATAAATTGTCCCTAGAAAAACCCCAATGTAGGGAAAACTAGTTCTACAGATGAGTATTTTAATTATTCTTCAAAAAATCTGTAATTGAAATTAGATACACTATTTGTAGTAAATTAGAAAACCTCCGCTAAAATATTTTCTTCACTTATGCAAGATGATGTGACCTCCAAGAAGAAATTTGGCCTCTCAAAATCAATTTGGGTCTCATCTAGAACCATGAATTGATCCACACGTGCGACCTTGGAAAAATATTTGAACCTCTTCTGGCGACTTGCACTTCCTGATAGAATATCATGACCTCCACTTGAAAATCGAAATCATTTGGAAAAATCGAATTCCCTCCTGCAAATTGGCTTTCTCTAGGAATTTATCTTTCCTCAACTCAACCTCTCTAGTCAATTTGCACCACTACTAGGAAACTCGACCTCTGTAGATAAAATTGATCTCCCTCTGTCACTTAGAATCTAGAAATCATTGTGAAGAATTTTCTCTCTGGAAACTCTGTCTTCAATCATTGTTGACGTCAAATGTCGGTTTCCTCCATGTTATCACTGTTCCCTTTCTCTCACTGCAATTTATCATGTCTCCAAAATCCCCATTGATCTCCTCTTATAATATCTTCTTGAGTAATCAATGACAACAATCTAACTCCAATTGATGGCTAAGATCATCTTGACTTCTAAAAATGACTTTTATAGAAGTCACTAGAGAGAAATCAATTTGTCTCAATTAATCCCCAATTAATTAACCACTTTTCCTATGTTATACTTAGGAAAATTATTAAACTAGCTAATTACTTCTAATTAATATAATTTTCCTTAGAAAATTTTTCTGTGTATTAGAGATAATTAATCAGAGTGTGCCTTAGTCTTATAGACACCATCTAGGACTATAACATATGTCTGAGCTACATAAACTAACACTCCCTCTTAGTAAGGAAGGTGTTTTTCATAACACCCAACGTATCTCTGAGGAAGAAGAATTTTACCTTCCCCAAAGCCTTCGTCAAAATATATGCTACCTATTGATCTGTGGGTATATATTGTAGTTGAATAATCCTATGTTGTATACAATCCCTGATGAAGTGGTATATGATGTTGATTTGCTTGGACTTATCCTAAAACACTAGATTCTCAAATAACCTGATGCAACTTTGCTTTTCACAGTGTGTCATTGTCATCTAAAATCTCTAACCAAACAAGGCTACTAACAGCTTTTGAAGCCATATGGCCTCACATGTCGCCATGTTAGATGTTATATATTATGCCTCTGTATAACTTGGTGCCCTAAACTTCTAGTTCCTACTATACCAAAAGACAACTCCTAATCCCATATAGAAACAACACCCCAGAGTGCTTTTCCTATCCAATGTATTGCCTACCGAGTTCGTTTCAGTAATCCCACCAACTTGATACCATCACCTCGAGTGTATTTTATCCCATACTCGATTGTACCATGCAAATATCACAACACATGCTTTTCCATTGTCCAATGCATTCTCTTTGATTCAACCATGAACTAGCTAAGAGAGATTACTGCAAAGGATATATTTGGCCTAGTGTTAACTAAATACATGTTAGTGCCAATCAAATGCTTGTGTGAGGTGGGGTCCACCTCCTTCTCCTTGGATGTGTCTACCTTGCTCCAATTCATGATCATGGTTGTAGACATGGCTCTGTAGTCCTCCATCCCAAACCCCCTCAAGGTTTTGATGTAGTATTTCCATTTCCCAAGGAAAATATCCCCATATGTCTACCACACCTCCATGCCTATAAAGTAGTGAATAAGCCCTAAATCCTTCATCTCAAACTTTGTTTCAAGGTCCCTCTTGCACTCCTCTATGGGCCCTAGTGAAATTGTTAGAAACTAGTTGTCCACATACATGACAAGAATGAGAACCTCACCCCCAACCACAAAGTAGTATAGGTTTTCATCTGCCTCACTCTTCACAAATCCCATTCCCTACAAGTATCTACCGATATGTTCATACCATGCCTCGAGAGCTTTCTAGAGCCTGTACAAAGCTCTCTTCAATATGCACACGTGAGTCTCTTTGTTGTGTGCTACAAACCCCTCTGGTTGTTTTATGTATACCTCCTCTTCCAACTCACCATTAAGGAATGTTGTCTTAACATCTATATAATGGATCTTCCATCCCATTTTTGTTGCAAGTGAGATCAAAGCTTGTATAGAAGTATACCTAGACATGAGAGTGAATGTCTCCTTGTAGTATATTACCTCTTTCTGAGAGAACCCCTTAGCCACAAACCTTGCCTTGGCTTCTCGATGTTTCCATCTGCACCATGCTTGATCTTGAAGATACAGCATGATCCAACCACCACCTATCTTTCAGTATAGGCATAAACTCCCATACATCATTTTTCATGATTGGGATATACTCCTCAAAAATTTCATCCATCCATACCTACTTTTGTGTGGCATCTTGATAACTGGAAGGTTCGTTATCTCCCAACTAATAGACTAATGCCATGTAGCCAGTGTACCTATCTGATTGTCGAGCTTAAGTGTATGTTGAACCTCTTAGTTCCTCATGTTATCTAGGTGGATATTGGTGGCCACCCACCTATTCCACTTGGACCCTGACCATTGTTTATTTTCAATTTCCTTAATTGCAGCACAATTCACTATTTTTGGTAGTTTTCAGGGCCTGAACCTCCAGAGTGCTATGAAACCAGCTCATAAAAAGATAGAAAAGATAGATCAACGCCTTAGAATTCAGCCTCTTCGAGGGGGAAACCTCCTTTAACAAATGAACAATTCTTGGATGATACAAATGACTAAACCTCCCTTCTATATATAGGAGTCTAAGGGGTCACAATATAATCAAGCCGACATAATAGTAATAACATAAGGGCACAACAATAACAATAGTGGGTTTCTATGGGGCTCACTAATAACAATATGGGGACAATATGGGGCACAATAATAACAATAAGGGCTATAATGAAAATAGTAATGGGGGAATCAAAAGTATTGTAGGGACCTAACATGCCCCTCTCCTTCCAAAAAGTGTTGTCCTCAATCTTTGAGTAGTTTTGGATGCTTCTATATAAAATTCTCATCCTCCCATGTAGAATCTTCAGCGGATAATTTCTTCCACTCGATGAGATACTCCGAAATTGATCGATTTCGTAGCTGTTAAGTTCTTGTTTCTATGACTGCTTCTGATTCCAATATGATTTTTCCTTCCTCGTCAAGTTCTGTCATTATTGTTTGAACTGGGAGCTTGTCACCTATAACCTTCTTTAAACATGAATCATGGAAAACTGGGTGCACTCGGGAAGCTGCAGGAAGCTCCAATTTATATGTCATAGTACCAATCTTTTGCAACACCTTATACGGACCATAATAATTTGGTGACAATTTATTATCCTTCTTAGCTTGCTTGAGGGACATTTGTTTATATGGTTGTAGCCTAGGAACACCCAGTCACCTACATCAAAACTTATTTCACTGCGATGTTGATATGCTTGTTGTTTCATTATATTCTGCGCTAGCATGAGGTTATCCTTTAAAATTTGGAGAACTTGTTGTTGATGCTCGATGTGATGTTCCACTACTTGAACTTTAGAATTTTCTCTTAAATATGATGTGGTGGATAGTGGATTATATCCATAAAGTGCCATAAATGGGGTCTTTTTTGCTGCAGTATGGAAGGAAGTGTTATACCACCATTCAACCAGAGGCAACCATTTGACCCATTATGTCTGTTTATCAGATACAAAGCAACGAAGATATCCTTCCAAACATTTGTTTATTATCTCAGTTTTCCCATCAGATTGAGGATGATAAGATGAGCTATGAGCTAACTGAGTACCGAGACAAGAAAATAATTATGTCCAAAAATTTCCAGTGAAAATAAGATCTCTGTCACTTACAATAATCTTTGGGTTTCCAGGTAGCTTTTGAATTGTTTCCATAAATGTAGTAGAAACTATACTAGATTTATATGGATGCAATAATGCACAAAAGTGTGCATACTTGGTAAGTCTGCCAACTACCACCATGATGACACTCTTTCCTTCAGACTTTGGTAAACCTATGATAAAATCCATAGAAACCTCATCCCAACATTGGCTTGGAATGGATAAAGGTCGTAATAGACCTGGGGTCTTAATTGTTTCAACTTTATTTTGTTGGCAAACCAAACATTCTGCCACAAACTTTTGAATATATGATTTAAGGCCATCCCAAAAAAAATCCTTCTTAACCCTGTGGT
>APFE031086450.1:12915-25130 GCA_000404065.3 Pinus taeda | reverse complement strand
CAATAAATAGAATGGGGTCAAAGAAAATATGGGGCTTAGGCCCATTAAACAAAAAATGCTAAAAGGAGTTAACAATGAATATGATGATAAAACACATAAAAAACACGAAGGATCAAGAAAATAAACTCGAATGAAGAATAAATCAACAACAAATACTATAAAAAGGATGCTAATACCTACATAGATAACAAAATAAAAATAAAAATTAGGAGGACAAGACAGGGACCCAACTTCTACTAATATTCCAACCATCATCTTTATTCAAATTATTGGGTCTTTTTTCAATTTCTAGGGCCTCCCTCAATTTACGATGATGGAAATGACTAACCTTAGCAACGACTTGGGCCTCCTTAATGCAAATGTGATGCTTAGAATTATCTACATGCTACGCCAAAGCAGAAGAGCGGGTCCTGCCATGCTTGATGTCAGCATCATGCTCACTAATCCTTTGATTAATCGAGTTACAAGTCTCACCAATGTAGGGAGTCCTACAAGAGCATGGGATAACGTAAACACCCTTCATATTCTTAGGGTCCACTAAGTCTTTTATAGATCTAAGGGAGCTCTGGATCGTATTTAAAGGCCGAAAGGTTGAAGCCACCTTATGCTTCCATAGGATCCTTGCAATCTTGTCAGTGGTCCCTTGGATAAAAGGAAGATGAACACCAGAAAATCGATCATTGTATCTTTCTTAGCACTAGGACCTTTTTCAGTTATGAGGAAAGCCTTAGTATATTGGTGTCTACTATACCCATTATTAAAGAAAACACTTAGGAGATGTGCTTTCTCTTCCTTGAGATGGTTCTCATCAGAAACTCTTAAATCTCTAGTCGGTAAGGTGTTAAGAACACCAAGCTTTTGAGCTAGGAAATGATGAGAATTAGCATGAAGATATTGTTCCATATGAGTTTTCTTACGATATACCTAATGAGAGAAAGAGCCATTATCAGTCCTTGAGAGGAGGAAATGAAAGAATGGAAGACTACCATTACATTCAAATTTCGTGGTGAACTTCATAGAACTAGATTGATTGTTAAGATGGAGGAAAAACAGTTCCAACTTTTCTTTACCATGGGACCAGATGATAGAAGTAAAATTGTATTTCTTTTAAATATTTTTCACCATATTATTTTTGTAACTATACACGCAAATATTTAGTAAATATATTAAGATAATAAATAACTTAACATGAAATATACATTAAAATGTATAACATCAATTTTAATATCAATATAAATTTGGGAAAAAAGTTGTTTATAAGTGAGAGTTTTTGAAAAGTTTTTCTATTTATTTGTCGATCTAATTTGTCTAGAATCAGGCAGTTATTCATCGAAATCACTAGTTTGATGGGTAAACTCTTCACAATCAAGTGCCCCAGGGGTTTTTGAGGGTGGTAAATACATATATGGAGGCAAAAAACTAGTTTAGCCAACACAAATCAAGATTTGACCACAATTGTTTCGCTATATTCTGGCTAGAAATCCACCAGAAACTCCAAAAAATATCACTTATAGACAACTCCCTTAGGAAAGCATACATAATCATCTCAGTGTCGCTAGTTTTTTGGATCAATATTTACACTCTAATAAAAAGGCATCTCATGAATATCAGTCGAGTCCAAAGATTATTATCCTTGGTGGAAAATCCTCCTAGCAATGTATCAACACCACTAATAAGGGGGGATGAGTGATAATAATTGCAGTAGTACTAGCAATGTCTCATCACCACTAATAAAGGAGAATGAGTGATAATAACTCCATTTGTATATAACAAGTGAAAAATCATAAACTCCATTTGTATATAACAAGTGAAAAATCATAAAAATCATAACTGTCAAAGTCACTGATAAGAGTTATTGAACTCTTCTTAAGGACCTAAATATAGAATATTATCAGAAAATAATGAGCTTACATGATAGCTCATAGTCTACTATATTGTATCTTTGTATTGTACATTTATCTAGCTTGAGTTTTAGGGAAATGAAGATTTTTCTCCTTTCTATTGTAAACCCAATATGACCAATGTCCAAAGCTCTAGTTAAGATATCTATTGGATAGAGTACTCTGAAACAAGTTTTGCAAATGCAAAAAATTTGTTGCTGAGTAGTTTGGATGGAGTGTCATACTCAGCAATTTGTCCTGATTCAAAACAAATACGAAGTAAGTAAAAAATGAAATGTGTCCAAACAAATAGTAACTGTAACAAAACACTAGAAAATAAACAACTTATAAATGTTATACCATCCTTTAATAGGAGAACCATATCACTCTCAATAACAGATGGAATCTGATGTGCTATAGTAATGACTGTGCAGGTAGAAAATCGGTGGCGAATTATTTGCTGAATAAACCCATCAGTTGCAGTGTCAACTAACGCAGTTGCTCGTCAAGGACCAGTATCTGACTTTGTTTTAGTAGTTCCCGTCCCAAACAGACAAGCTGCCATTGATCCACACTCCAGTTTCCTCCATTCTCAGACACTGTACAAGAGATCATTCCATTAAATTCGATTCTCAATTTTCATTCTAAAAAAAAGGGTTCCTAGAGACTAGGTAGGTCTCAAGGACACCAAAAAATAAACAAAACATGAGCACTAAGATGGAAAGCAAATAGCATAAATAGCTACTGTAAAAGGTTTTATTTTTCTCCTTTAGGACTTCCATTGAATGTGATAAAGACACACAGACCTGAGGAATCAAGTTTCTTTTCTTTTTCTCATACAATCTCACCAAGTTGGCACTTGTCCAAAGCCTAAAAACACAAGCAAAATTGAAGTAGATTCATAAACAATAAACTTACAGCAAGATCCTCAGGGAAATATCTATATTCTTCAAGGCAAGAATAATTGGCGCTAAAATTGATACTAATGCTTATAGAATATGAAGCAGAACTAACCTCCCAAATCTCATCATCCAAGCAATCTTCGAGAGGATCCAAATTATTTCTTATAGTGCCTTCAAACATTGTTGGTTCTTGGGGAATAATGCTTATTTTGGATCTTAGGTCATGGAGGCCTATGGATGAGATGTCGACTCCATCAATGACAATTTTTCCCGTTGTTGGTTCCACAATGCTAAAAATGGATTGAATAAGAGTAGATATGCCACTTCCTGTCCGCCCTACAACTCCCACCTTCGTGCCTCTAGGGAAAGTGCATGTAAGTCCTTTCAAGACAAGCGAAAGATGTGGTCCATAACACACCCGATTGTATGGATCAAATTTTTAGATGAATTGACATGCAAATTACTAGCATTGAATGCATGAAAAAGATTCTATTTGTATTGAGTTCTGACCTGCAAATCAGTTAGATCTATCATTCCTCTAGATGGCCAGTTAGAGTTTGGTCTACAATTCTCTATAATCAATGGTGACTCACTGGGAATTCGTGAATACTGCATTATTCTCTCCGCTGAGATCATGTTGGTCTCCACATAACAAAGGCACCATATTACCCAGGATTGTACCATGTTCAGACTTAGACTATATGTTACTGCCAACCCTGCAGTGCCTGTTAAGGTGCCATTTCATTTACTTTCATATTTCATTATAAAGAATATGTCTAGTCTACTGAGATCAATTTAGGAAAAATAATTGTAAGCCAAGATATTGCTTCTGTACCTGTTGTGTTATACAACAACCCCCCATTTCAAAAAATCTTACTTTAGAAAATTATAATTTAAAATGGGTCCCTTTTAGATTAAATTGGTATTAATCCATCACTCTTCTAAAGGTTCGAACATAAACAAAACATCTTAAAACCTTTTGAAATAATCGGTCTTAAAAATAAAACCAATAATTCTTTATTATTGCGATAAAGCGATCGCAAGATCTCATATCGCAATAACAAAGGATACATAACCATGACCCATTGATTTTCCCCGATGCGATAAAAGCAAGTGACCAACGAGTATCGTAAAAAAACAAATAATAAAAGGCCCCTCCCCTTTTGCTCCGATGTGATATCGCAATCGGAAATCGGGGAATGCGACGTGAACATAACAAAATCTCCTCCTTCAAACTCCCGATGCGAGTCAAGCGATATCGCTATCGACGATCGGGGATTTCATAATGCTTAAATAAATTTCCCCAAGGCTTCCTCCGATTGCCGATTGCGATGAACCCAAGCGTGAATTTCGAAAAGGATCAATATGATTTCGCTATATTATATATTAATTATCATTGAAAGCCTTTTCTCTTCCCAATACAGATTCACTCGCGTCCAACTGCCAAAAAATCAAATCCACGCTTAAACCATTATTCGGCAAATAAAGGATATAATTAGCATTTAAATTATTGACAGGTTTTAACGGCTAATTAATGAGTAGTTATGCCTAAATCCTTTCAGAGATTGTATCCGCGGGAGCCTTATGATAAATCTTCCATTATTCATTGATTGACACAACTCCCTCATACTTGGTTTATTCCATCTTTTCTCTGCATTACGTTCATTTTTCTCTTGCACAGAGTTTTTTCCACAATAACGATTCCAAACCAAATGGGAAAGAAATCTAAGAAGTCTGGGACGCCTTCGGCTTCTATGGTAACAGGACAACATGCCACCGATCCGGGACCAAGCAGGAAGGGATTAATCTCAGAGACCACATGTCTCGGCCTTGGCAGCACCACTTGGGAAAATATTTACAACCTGGTTGAAGCTGAGGAACCTCAGCAAACATCGGTGCAAGCTTCAGCAGGTTCAAGCCGAAAGTCTGATGCTACTTTAAAAGATTTGGTTGATTCCTACCTACATAGGATAGCAGCGCGAGAGAAAAGTCTTCCGTATACAGATGTGGTGAGATGGGCAATTGCAGAAATTCCAATTACAGACAGAACATTCTGCACTGTCGATAGGAGATTATTTGGGTCATTCTAGCCCAATGATTTCAGACAAATGTACCATTTGCCCGAACCAGAGAAGAAGTACAATAAAGCAATTCTGGAGAAGTTTCGAGATGAGAATGAAACCGAGTCAACTCCTATACGAGAATGGAGACAGAACTCGGCGAAACAAAAACATGAGTCTTCGGGTAAGTACTCCGTCGATTCCTTATGCTCTCCTTATTGTTATGCTGGAGTCATGATGTGTCGATTGTGGGGATTACATGATTCTTCAAAATTTTCCATAGAAATTGTTCCTTTGATGGAAGTGGCATGTAATAGTGAAATCATGGATTAGGGGACTATATTATCGGATAAGTTGGCGACGGCTATTCTTGAATTCAGAAACAAATCCCGTGTTACTGATAGGTTCATCCCTCCATTTTATTTTAGTGCCTATATTTTGGATACCCTCTATTTCAATTCTGAGTTTCCTATGTTAGGCTAGAGATGGACTCCACAGGACCCTATACCTATTCATATCTACCACCAGAAACTATGGAAAGCTCATTATAAACACCATTTATACCAAGTCTGCAATGGATTCATGCTACCTATTTACTATGCAATTTTTGATAAACCTGCCCCTAAGATCTCCTCTCAGGCTGAGATTGACTTGACAGCCCTAGGAACCTGGTTTGGAGAAGAAAAATTCACCTATGTAAGAGTTTTTGGCAGTCATGCCAGACCTCATGTCCTCCCCTTATACATACCAGACAAGCTATTAGCTCGCGAAATAGCATATCAGCTTACAACTGCATCAGCCACGAAAACTCTCAGAAATTCAAAGAAGCAAGTTTGGCCTCCTTTCCCTCTTAGGTGTGGCATCTATACTCTGCATGATTATAAAAATGTAGAGAAAGAGATAGAAAAAATTAATATCCTAAGTCTCGCCACTCTGCCTAATAGACGTTTTGACCCGAAGAAAGTCATCTAGAATGCCCTAGATCAAGCCAAGCTTACTAAATTTGAACATAAGGAAGATGGGTTTGATGACCTATTCTCCTCCGATGAGTCAATCTTCCAGGTGCAACAACTAGCCAGAATGAGATACCGTGATGATGGGTTAGTAGAATTTAACAAACTTAGAGAACAGAGGTTGCAAACTCTGCCTCTAGATTTGTTAGCTACTACCCCGATGATTCAGTCAAACAAGCCTGAGCAGCAGCTTAGTAGTGAACCTCCTGCTACCTCCGAAATCTTTGAAGAAGAAGAGAGCAGGAGGAACTCGAGAGGTTAGAGCAGGAAGAGGCACAGAGGAAGGAACATGAAGAGGCATAGAGGAAAGACAGAGAGGAAGCAGAGAAGAAAAAACAGGAGAGAATAAGGGAAGAAGAACAGAAAAGGTAGCAAGAACAGAGCAACAAGGAAATGAATGTTGATACTCAAGTGGACCCAATATTGCTCGAAGAATGGCAACAATTTAATACAATTATAGGCAATCTTGAAACCTCAACGGACGCTAAAGAATCCAAAGCACCGATACACAAAATACAACATCAAAGGAGGTTCCAAGCAAAGGAACCAACGGTCTACCCCAAACTATAGTAGTAGAAATAATTCCAAAGAATCCTTCCGATCAAATTATTTTGCAGGTGGAGGACATTCCTCCACTAGATGTTTTCTATAGCCCAAAACACAGGGCTGTAATAAAGCGACAATGGAAAAGAAGAAGGATTGATCAACCTTCTCTGTTCCCTGAACAAACAATAACAACCAATGTGGTATGGAGAGAGGAATTCGACCCCTCCGATGACCTTACAAAGTTATCTCAATATGTTGGTGCCTATTCGGCAGCCACCATGGATAAGGCGTCGGAGGTAAGTAATTTGTTGAAGTAAAAGGATCAAGCGATCGCTTCATTACAAGCACAGCTACCGAAAGAGCAGCAGAAGTCAGAACAACTACAACAACAACTGTCCACACAACAACAGTTAAACAACCAGCTAAACAAACAGTTGCATGAGGAGAAGCATAGGATCGATTCAGGAGCAATCCAGAGATAGAAGGAACTATCCGAGGCATTATCAAAGTTGAAGGTGATGAATGAACAAATGGCAAAGACAAAATATGAGAAAATTTCTCAATTATCAGCTCAAGTAGAAAGGTTCAAGAGTCTTCCCCAGCCTGCCGAGTTCAGAGCAGAGGCAATGCAAATTAACAATGCATTAATAACACAAATAAGATTGTTATGTCATGAAATCGCCCAAGTAGAATCTTTATGCGACATAACAACATCTATAATAGATAAGTCAGTTGATTCCAGGCAGGATTTAGAGCAAGCCGAAGACACTTTAACAGATTTTCTTACTTGGCAGGAATCTAATGAGGGACAGGCGGCAAACTTGCCCAAAATCTTAGAATCCCATAAGGAAATCCTATTCACAGAGTGGCAGTCCCAATTAATGAAAGCAGAGAGAGCTGTTTACAAATGCAAGTTATCTACGAGCAATTTAATTGACTTGATCAATAATACTCTCTATTTATCTAACATGATTTCTCAATGTACACCAGGTAAACTATTATCGGCCAAGACATTGGAGCAGTCATGTAACCAAGAGCTAGAAAAGAATGGGAGATTGATCTCAGGGATTAAAAGTTTAACTTGGGGCACCTATTGTTTGTTCCTAGTAAAACCATACAGTCAGAGAGCCGCCCTCAAATCCCTGACAGATGCAATCTGGTGTATCATTCTTGATATACATGAGGCCACCTATGCTGCTCAAATCAATTCTCATCTCAGCCGCCCTCAAGAAGTGGAGCCAATGCTGGCGATGCCAACTCAAGACAAAGGGAAAACAACCAGAATGATGAATCATCGTTGTCGATTACCAGATCACTGTGGGGGATATATTTAAAATCGGATTATACTAATATACTAGCATTTTAATTTTGTAGTTTGTTAGCTTAGTTTAGTATTTATAGACCCTTTCATGTATTTAGAAAGGGTCGTAAGTTTTTGTATATGAATTAAGCCTGAAGTTGCACTACTCTACTTCAGGCATATTATTTTATGAAGACTGGACCAATCTTTCCAAATTTTGATAATGAAGTTTTGATGTGAATGTGCACTATTGCCTTTATTTAAAATTGTTTTTGAATCGGAAGAAGGAATTCAAATTGCGATTGGCGTGGGGAATAATTCGCAGCTCATATGGTACTATTATCTATGACTGAACTTATTCCTTTTATGTGAATTGTGGTTTGGTCATTTTTGTTATTATTGAATATGTGAATGTGTTTTAAATAGTAAGCTTTATACTTTCCACTATTGGTTGTTTATAGTTTACTACTCTTTCAATCATGCATGTATTGGTAATATAAAAGAGAAGTGTAATATTGTTTGATCAATTACTTCGTTCAACTATTTGAACGAAGCAATTATCATTTAAATGAATGTCTCTGTTTATTGCATAGTGTCATCTATATGCCTATCAAAAAACACAGATTATTAAACATTGCACTTAAAGAATAGAAGCTTCCCGGGATAAAATAGTCATTTATATTTTCGTTCATAGAATAAGTCCTCCATTTATTATCACTTATCAGAAAACCAATCATTCATTCACCCCATTTTATTCATTACTAGGAAACTGGTCCCATTATATCCAGTCGGAGCCACCATCCCAAACGGAAAAGGAGCTGTATTAAGGTCCGGACCGGGTGGTTATCCCCCGATGTTGATGTAACGATTTTCAGGGCATCAACATTTCTGGCGCTAGAAGGAGGGCCATCCACTATGAATGTCGAGTAAGTCAAAAACTACAGACCATTCATAGAGTAAATCACCCTCCACTTCTCCTCGAACCTCTCGTTTGCATTCTGAAATACCAGTATCCAGATGAGAAGAAGAAGGATCAACTACCACTACTCAAACCCATCATACTTCAGAACGTTTAAGTCTGGAGTCCCCTGAAGTTCAGTCTATCAACCAGAAACTTCAAGGCTTCTCCATTTCACCTCCTAGATTTGAAGTATCACAAGGCAATCAAACTTCGTAATTCTGCCTACCTCATCATCTCACCAGACTTCAAAGTGAAAAACTCGGTATTGAACCACCTGAGTTACCTTTACCCCAAAGGAAAGGGATTATAAAGAACACTAAAGGTTTTGGTAGTGAAACCTTTTCTCCATCATCTTCCATCTCATCATCTCCAGTGCGAAGTCAAGCACCCACTTCACCATTACATATTATTGTTCACCAGGGGACTTCACCTTCAACATCACAATATTTTCAGTCTTCATTTCCACCTCCTCCCCAAACACCTGGAACACCACAAGTAATCGTCGGTACTCCCAAAATGGCTCAGTCCCCATGGAGAAGTCCTGGTGCAGTCACTATGCCTGCGCCTTTACATCCGTTACCTGATTACCCTGAGAAATGGTTACCAAAGTTTAATCCAGATGCTGGAACATTAGCTGAGGAACACATAAATAATTTCATGTTGTCAGTTAATTTGAAGGGAGTAACAAAAGAAGATGTTGTAGTTACACTTTTCCCCTACACATTACAAGGATCAGCAGGTTCTTGGTATTTTTCCTTGCCCTCTGGATCCATTACCAGTTGGAATATCTTTCAGGAACAGTTTCTTACCAAATACGGCGATGATAGATCCTTGGCCACACTCATTAATGACCTTTCCAATCTAAGGATCGAGTCAAGAGAACCCATTAAGGAGTTTAACTCCTGATTTAACAAACTCTTGAATAAAATCCCTACCGATGACAAGCCAAGTGAACAAATTAGAAGCGAGTGGTACATTACAACCTTACCTTCAAATATAGCCATTTTTGTGGATAGGGCTAAAAAACCTACATTGGCTGAAAACATGAAAGAAGCCCTCGCTGTCGAAAAATGTGTAATTACTTTGGAAAAGAAAGTTGCTCTCAAGGAAAGGAAATCCAAAACAGTGTCTTTCAAAGATGATTCAAAGAAGAAAATCACCAAAGATCCATACGATATGCAGGGCCTTCAAAAAGTCCTCAAAACCATGTCCAATGAAATGGTTGAAATTAAAAAGCAAGTAGCAGAGTCCTCAACAAAGAAACCTTATAGGAATTTTAAGAAACCGAAGTCAAAGCCCCAAAATGTTATATCCTATGCAGATTCAGATCCTGAGGAAGAAGAAGAAGAAGAAACAATTGCACCATCCGATGAATTCGAAGAAGAGGAAGTCGTTGAATGCCATGGAATGTTGGACTTTATATTTCCTAACTCCGATACCGAAGTTGAACAACAAGCTTTTCCTGTGACTACCAGGAGCAAAAGTACTCCTGAACCTGTCCAGGAAAGTTCAAAAAAAAGGAGTGCAAGTACCAATACTACAAAGGAAAAGGTACCCACAAGGAAGCCAGCTGCAACAATACCTCAAAGTCAACCGTCATCCTCCAATACACCTACATCATCTAAGACGTTGGTAGTATCGGATTCAATGGACTATAGTATTGTTGATGATATGAAAAAGACTAAGGCAAACATCACCATGTTTGAACTCAACAAATTAAAACATCAACAAAAATGCTTCTCAAAGAACTTAATGCAGTTCCTTCTTCGCCTCTTCCCAGTACTAAATCCGCAAGTGATTCAGGACAACCACCTTCTGGTAGAGTTGAGGCAACTGATACAATTCTAATTGGAGATGGATCAAATTCCCATACCCCTCCTTTCCTCTTAACGTACGAAATCTACATAATTGCTTGATTGACTCTGGGGCATCATCCAATATAATGCCAGCTTCAGTTTGTTCTAAACTGGAAATAGAACCCCAAAAGTCCTCAATTCACATTGTGAAGTTAGATAGAACCAAAGTCCAAGTTTTAGGGGAAATAAACTCTGTTACAATCAGGTTATCGGCTGATCCACGAGTGGTTCAGAGAATTGATATCTTAATCGTTGATATACTTGAGTTTTATGGTTTAATCTTGAGCAGGGATTGGTATGAAAAGCTCCACGGGTATATTTGTATTGATTGGTCTCATATGTGGCTACCCTACAAAGGAAAGCCAAATCAAATAAAAATCAATTGGGAGAAACACATGACCCATACTGTTACAGAGTTCGAACAAGAGAATCAACCAGTTGCATTTAACAACAACATTTTGGGAAACTATTCTTCTGAATCATTCTTTGGCAATTATATTTCCCAACCATCTCCTTTCTCGGTAAACAATTTCACATCACAAATCAAAATTTTTTCACAAACTGACAAATCTAGATGTGTTATTGTTACTGAGAATTTTGTAAATAAAAATGTCGACAATTCTTTATTTTGGTCTTTATATTTTGACGGTTCAAAATCTAGTGAAGGATCAGGAGCAGGGTGTATTTTAGTCAGCCCTGAGGGAGAAAAAACAATGCTTTCTTGTAGATTAGAATTCGAATGCACGAATAATAAAATTGAGTATGAAGCCTTAGTCCAAGGATTATACAAAGCTATCGGCTTGAAAGTTCAATATTTAAAAGTGTTTGGCGATTCAGAGATTGTTATAAAACAAGTTCGAAATACAATCCATTTTCTCTCTAATCACCTCAAACACTATCAGTCTTTAGTCCAGGAACTTTTATCTCATTTCTTAGCATTCAATATTTCACCTATTCCCAGATCCCAGAATGCAGCAGCTGACCTGTTGGCCAACGTTGCTTCTAAACTCCTGCCTTATGAAGATTTTAGTCTAGATAGATTTTCAGTAGAGTTGATCTTTAGGCCATCAATTCCTGACAATATCACCAATTGGAGAGTATTCAACCACGATGAAGACATTCTACATTTCTTAACTTCCGACAAATCCTACAACAATCAGATCATTGATGAAAGTGATCATGATCTTCAGATGAAATAAAAGCATGAGGAAAACTCCATACCAAGACCCGTGGTTAAACTTAAAGATCTCTATGACATTAAAGATAGGTTCAAACATGTAACCAATTCAAAACTCCAAAGTTCTACCTTAAGGTTTGAATTGATAAATCTTGGTACTGAGCAGAATCCTCAAAATATCAATTTAGGATTAGGACTTTCTGAAAAGGAAAGAACAACATTTATTAGATTATTAAGAAAAAATAAACATGTCTTCGCTTCGAAGTATGATGATTTAAAAACATATGATACATCTATCATACAACATACTATTCCAATGTTACCTGAACAAAAACTAGTTCAACAAAAATTGAGGAAAATACATCCAAAATTAGAGAGTCAGATAAAATCAGAACTCAATAAACTCTTAAAAGAAAAGATTATTTTTCCTGTTCGGCACTCAATCTGGGTCTCCAACATGGTGCCTGTTAGGAAGAAGAATGGTGACATCAGGATTTGTAAATATCTATATCTATATATA
>APFE031086439.1:0-15751 GCA_000404065.3 Pinus taeda | reverse complement strand
ATTTTAAATAGAATTTTGAATATTTTGAAGCTACATTAATACTAAAGGGTTTATATATTTGAAGATACATTTTACAGTAAATACTCAGGTGTTTACCACGTTTGTTAATGATATGGATTTGTGTGTTTATTTATTTTTAGTATAGAGTCTTCCCAAATAACATGAACACTTTTCTTTGTATGATTTAAAGTGTAGAAAGAATTTTGATTCTTTTTTCCTTCTTACTTTGTCTTGGTCTTTTTTTGTGGTTGTAATTTTAGATATAATTTTTTAATTTCGTTTTAGTTTTTATACAATATTGAACAATTAAAGTTTATCCTAGAAGACCACAAAAAAAATTCTTAGTTTAGAGAATGTATTCCTTGGAGAAAACTTTTCTCCAATCTTGCATCCTTTTATTTTCAAAACAAGTATAATTTATTCTAGAGCACTATATGTTTTAAAATATTATTCCATTTCACTATATATAGATTATGTACTTGACATATACAAGTATATTTGCATGTTATGCATGTCCACTATAGAGTAGATTCATTGTCATTTTGAGAACAATTGTGTATGTATATATAAACTAATGTCTACCAAAAATATCAGAAGGTTACATTTTCTTTTCCTATGGTTGATGTTGTGTTTCACATCAGTACCGTATAACAAGAAACAACTCAACATGACTACACCCCCCATAATAAGAAATTTTAGCAGTTTTTTTCTATTTTAACTAGTGCAACCATATAGATTAAATGACTTCTATATGGATTAATCCATACATCTCACATTACCAAGATAAAAATAATCATAAAATTTAACTAAATTATAAATTTATTTTAAATTTATATGCCCACATTACCATGAAAATTCTTAACTCAAGTAAGTATCTCTTCTTACAATAGCATGGGCCAATAGGATGGCTTATCAATACCACATGTCCAATATGATATATGTTGATATGATGTTTTCTATAATTAAACAATTCGGCATCAATTAATTAAAATAGCATAATTGACTTGGAGATAAATCTTAACCGTTGATATGTGAATACTACTATGACTTTTCTAGCATATTCCATGGAGGTTAAATCTCTAACATTCACCTAATAATTGTTAATAATTAAATTAAAAGTGTGAGAAGAATATTCTCAAACAAACATGCATATGAATGTAATACGAAAATGTACAATGTAATCATTTAGGGCATGAATTCTCTCCTTTATGACCTAGATTTCTTCTTTATGACTTCTCTCCCTTATACCTTAGTTATCATCCATTATGAAATCTAAGATCATCATCTAGTGAATATGGAGGACTTGTTACAACCAACAAAACTTAAATTAGACATTTATTTGGACAACAAGATAGGGTTGGTACAAGATCATGGATTTTGTATTTTCCCCCTTTTTTAAATATAGTAAAATAAATAAAATAGACACATACCTTGAAAACTGAAAAATACCAATCATAGAAAAAAACGAAGTCATGATCGGAACCATATTCTTCAGAGGATATAACTACTTTGACCATCGATGACCTGATAATAATATGTATATCTCTAGACTGAGATTTATTTTTAGTACTCGTAGATTCATGTTTCCTGTTTCTTAGCTTGAATTGAAGTGTTGAGTTTCTTATTTTCATGGAAAAGTTGACTAATACACTTTTTAAGACATGGGACAATGAGAAAGTATTTCTAGTACCAATACATGTTCTTAAATTATCCTCATTTGAATGGATTCTGATTCGAGGACTGTCATCACAACAATTTACATCAACACAAAAATCCAAAATTTTCTTGGACCCGTGGGCTATTTCTTTTTGGCAAGATTTTAGGATGAGCCTCAATGTGGAAAAACTCATCATTTCTAGGACTAGTTAATTGTATGTTTTTCCTTTTTCCCGAAATTTTCCTCTGAATTTGTTTAATCTTAACTTTGGATTGAGGGCTTTGTTATGATTGATTGATCTCTTCTTCATGTGTAGATTCTTTAGGTAAAATTTAGGCCCAAAGACTTACCCTGGAGGGTTTCACTTCTCTTTCATCCTTAAATTCCTATTTTCATTCCATATGTCAGACAATAGTACACTTGTTCATGCTTCTAGTTCAGTGAACACCAGTAGGTTTGAGAGTTTTGACATTATTATCATTTGAAGCACAAGGATTTTCTTCATGAACTAATTATTCACAATCATTCTATACTTAATGATGATATGGTTATTGAAAAGGACTGTGAAACGAAGGGTTATGCACCCAAATGTTGTCTAACTAGAATATAGGTTAAATTGTGATGAAAAAGTGATCATTCAGAGTTCTTGTGATGTGACTGGTATTTGCAGGACATTTTAGTTTGGAACTTATATAGATAAAGGGGAAAATTATGTTTATGTATGAGAAATGCCATTAAGGACCTTTTGTTATAAATAAAAACCATAATATTTCACTCTTCATAAGTAACATAAAATGCAACAAAAGCACTACACTACACCATTTATATTTCAGATAGGAAATCAACATACCTTTCTCATGATATTCACAAACATAAATAACTGTAATTTGCTTCGAGGGAATGTCACACATTGCACAATTTTTAGACCATTTCTCTCTCTCAAAGGGAAGATGAGTAGTTGCTGCAATGAAATCAATATTTGCATCCATCTCTATATCACCCACTCGAGCTTTATTCATATCAAAAGAAGAGGCAAAACCTTGATAATCCCTTTACTTCAACTCTGAAATAACTGAAGTAAATCCCACTAGCTGACCTAATGGAACAAGTTTGCACATTCAACATATGCCTCTACTATCTCGGCTCAAATGGATTTAAACTGGATAAGGGGTGCCACGGTTAGAATCCTAGACAGGTTTAGCCAGGAATCAAGGTGAAACAACAAGGTAATAGTAACCTTGAAACACCAAGGGATTAACTCAAACATTGATAGTTAGGATATATGGTACATAAACATTAGTAGATGTCATATATGAGTGTCTATGAATGGTAAATTTGAGAACAAAATGTAGAAATCAAGATTAATATACCTAATGAGCATGCCAAATCACCCATAAAACTATGACACAAATCTATAAGGAATAACCCTTAGCCCGTGTTGGTGTCCGTATCTTCATCCCTCCATCAGTGATCAAATTTCTCTTTTTGCATGCATATTAGGTGTCCCATCGGATCACCTGCATTCCATTAGGTCATGTATCAACTGATGGTAGTGCTTCATTATCAATTTCCCTCATGGAATTTACCTGCTAGCATGCTTTCACATGTTTAGGCCATTTACTGTCATTTTGTCTCATTTCAATTACCAATATCAATTTTAGGGTTTTTAGTCTCACTAGGTCTAGGGTTTGCCGCCATCGTCATCCAAAACACAATAAAAGGTCAGCAGGCACATGAGGAGGTTTTATAAGTTCATAAGATCATAAATTTACTGATGATATGACCCAATAAATGGTTTTTACCTCAAAACTCTATTTTGAGGTGAAAATAGAGTTTTTCTATTTCTATGTACAAATTTTATGTAATTTAAAGTGTTTTCTATATGTAATAAGTTCCAGCCACTGCCCTTGGTCACCTTGCCAACTCCAGCCACTACAAGAAACAAAAGCATCAATACAAGTTCATCAAATGATCAAGAAAAGCCAATTCAAATGAAAAACGGAGTTTATGAGCAAAAGCGACTTTGACATTATAAATGTGGGTTTGAAATAAGGAAAAATTAAAAGGCATCCGTATATAAAGCGAAAACATACTAGTCATCTATTTCATTGTGCAAGACATCCATGAAGAGCTAAAATCACGATTTGGAGGAAAATTGGACAAAAGAAGGTGAAAACTTTGTTTTTCTAGCAAATCTTCTTGACGTTGTGCATCAAAGGTAGTGCGCTGCGCATAAGACTGGCGCTGTGCATCAGTGGGTTTGTGCAAGTGTAAATTTACAAGGGCATTACGCATTGGGCCCAGTGTGCTGCGCATGAGTCAAGAAGCTGCCAAAACATTCCAAATCACCCAAAACCCCTAAAAAATGTTGCATTTCTCTCCTACAAGTAAGTTATCATTGTTCTTGAGCTGAATTTGATCTCCTACATGTTTCTATACTTCATTGCCACAAATTAATTAATTTCATTTTCCATATCCCAATCCCCTAAGGAAACTCACTCACTTCATTCCCCAACTCCATTTCACATTGGTAAAATCTCTTCATACTCATCTCTCTTGTCCTCCCCCATTATCATTTTCCACCATATCGTCATCACATCACTTCCCTAAGACAAGCACCATGACAAGAAGCATTGAATCAAGTTATGAAGAGGAAACACTTAGTGACAGCTCAAGAGAAAGAAATGTATAGCTTAGGAAACCTCACAAGGGTGGAAAAATTATTAGAGAGGAACCTATCAGCATGATTGAACTCCTTGCTTGCCCTCTTGCTACCACATGTTTCAGATACTAGTCTTGCTTTTAGTTCTGTGAGATGTTTGAGAGGGTTAAATACCATCATGAGTTGGCAATGAAATTTGTCATAAACATGGAGAATAATGTGGTGAACCTTGCTGGGATCAATTTCACTCTTTCACCAGCTATTATTCCAGAAGCCACTAGAATGCCAGATGTAGGGGAAAAGTGGAATAAAAGGCATAATATCAAAAAGCAGGATTATGAACCATATATTAAGGCCAAATATCATGGTAAACTAAGTAGGGTGTTTCCTTTCAAGTTCTTGGAGGACCGGTATGTTCCACTTATGAAACTTATCATCAAATACTTCACATGTGAGGGTAGGTTCGCTAGACATTATGGCTACCATATCAGATTACTTATGCACTTCACCAGGGTCAGAATGATGAGTATTCCATATTTCATGTGCAAAAACACAGAGAGGATGACTGTGATTGTAAAAATAAAACCATACCCAAAGCAGCTCAACAGTATTTATCACTTTGTTGTCATCAAAATTGTTGTTTTGCATTAGCTCACTCAGTTGGGAGTGTCATGGGAAACTTTCATTGCCCATGAAATATTCAAGGGGCCTCAAATTTTTGTAGATCCTCAAGAGGAAGGTGAACCTTCCGGGCAACAAAAAGAGCCTCAAAGAAAAACTGATGAGCCTCGTATTCCTGTGTTTGTAACTTATGAGAAAGGCACCAGGAGGCTTTTTGCAGTTACCAAACGAGTACTATCTCCACCAAGGGTGGAAGGGGTCTTGTTTTCTTCACTGGATCACAGGAAAATGCTATCTTCACCTAGGGTGAAAGGGGCTTTGCCTTCTTCTTCAACTGAACAGGTACAGGTCAAAGACAAAGGAAAGCAATAAGTGCATGATGAAGGTCCTACTGAAGGGCAAAACAAAGATTTTGTTTTGGTTGAGGAAGATGAAACTGATTTGGGCTGTCAAAGCTCAAGACTCAAGGATGTGATCATCAAAGAGAAGGAGGCTGAAATCCAAGCCTTATCACTTGACCTAGAGAGGGCCAAATGGATCATTAACTTTCTTGAGCAAGAGAAGAAGCAACATGAGGACAAACATGCAATATTGGAGCTGCAAACAATTAGAGAAAACCAGAAAGTGGCAAAAAGAAGGAAAATCAAGATGACATCACTTGAGAAAGAAATTGAGGATGACCAAGAATCATGGTTGGAAAGAGTGAATATCCACCTTGAGAAGATGATTTATAAGGCTAACAAGGAGAAGAAAATGTTGCACTACATGGCTTATCATTACTTAGCTCAGAATAGAATTTGCAAGACAAGGATAAATGGCCTAAAAGCTAAGTTAAAGAGAGCCTTGACAGCCAAAAAGGAACAAGACAAACTTAAAATTTTGGGTGAAGCTTCCTTGGCTCAGAAAAGAAATTAATAAGCTTGCCTATTACCAATTTTGAATCAATTTTGAGAAAATTTCGTCATTTCACGATTTTTAAATGCAAAACACATGAATTTTCACTTGTGCGTTGCGCATTGACTTGGCTAATAATTTTGCAAAATGGCTTACATTTTTGGATTCCTCATGGAAACATAGTGAAATCCAGAAAGTTTCATAAGTTTTGGAGGAGATTTGGGTCACCTAAAGGGCAAAAAATACCTAAAAATGCCCTCTCTGCCACTTTTTGGACCCATAGGAACCAGTCTTGGGAGAAATGATTTTTGTAGGAGAAAATGGACTCCTTATCGAAAAATTTCAATTGTTCTAGAAATTAGATAGGTATAGCTTTCCAACTTTATTAGTGGATCTATGAGAGTCGTATGAGAATTTGATGCCATCAAGCTCAGGGCATTGCGCATCAGGCAAAATTTTGCCAATTTTGCCTAGAAACTCATGAAGTTTGCTGTCACTTTGACTTTTTCTTCTCTCTTTGGTATATTGATGATGTAATATGTTGTAATATTATATACTATGATGTAAAAATGATGAAATATTACTTGACGGGGTGGATACATCTGTTAGAGTTGATTAAATGAATAGTTGGCTAATAATTTTGCAGAGCTTGCAAACTTAATTAGTGGATCTATTAGAGTCATATGAAATTTCAATGCTATTAGGCTTAGGGCTATTTTATTAAACACTTAAAAAAATTAAAACGCTTGTTAAAATGTTATAAAATTCTTAGGGCTTAGGGCTTAAAATGTTATAAAATTCTTACGGTGTAGGGTCTATGTATTAGAGTTTAGGTTTTAGGGATTAGTGTTTATAACAATTTAGTAAATGAATTTAATAATAACTTAAAAGAAAAGTCGCAAACCTCTTGTTAAAATGTTATAACATGCTTAAGATATAATGTTTAGAGTTTAGGGTTTAAAATGCTATAAAAGTCTTAGGGTTTAGGGTTTAAAATTTTATAAAATTATTAGTGATTAGGGTTTAGGTTTGATAACATTTTAGTGAATGATTTTAATAAACACTTAAGAAAGAGTTACAAAATGCTTGTTAGAATGTTATAAAATTCTTAGGGTTTATGGTTTAGGATTTAGGGTTTAAAATGTTAAAAAATGGTTATGGTTTTGTGTTTATTATTTAGGTTTTATAACACTTTAGTAAATGATTTTAATAAACACATAAGAAAAGCTACAAAAAACTTGTTAACATGTTATATAATGCTTAGGGTTTCGTGCTTGGGTTTAAAATGTGATAAAATGTTTAGGGTTTAAGGTTTAAGTTTTAGGGTTACAACACTTTAGTAAATGATTTTCATAAACACCTAAAAATATTACAAAAGGCTTTTTAAAATGTTCTAAAATGATTAGGGTTTAGGGTTTAAAATCTTATAAAATTATTACGGTGTAGGTTTTAGGGTTTAGGGCCACTAGCGTATTGAGGAGTGGCTCTTGAATCATTATTTGAGCTTCTAAATAAATGATATCGGTTAAAACTATGCCCACCATTATTGAGGAGGAATGTTTTTACGTAGCCAAAACTCCAGGAATCTTCCCAATGGAGTCAACATAATTAAAAAAATTTCTATTGAATTCCATTGGAGTTGTTCGAAAGCTACACTTAATTTTTTACATTAAGTTTTTTTCAAGTCACATTTGGTAGGGAACTTCCACCCCCCCCTCCCCCACCCAACCTATTTTGAGGATGGTACCCAAGGAAAATCTAAGATTCTTCAACATAGATGGCTAGGTTAAAAAAGATTCAAATCCTTCGCAAAAATATACTCATTATCAACTTGACACACCACATATTTTAATAGGACTTAGGTGGGGAGAATAATAATCCATCACAAAACTACTTGGGCTAAACCGAATTGATGACTATGACAGCCCATATAGTGGCTTAGATGTTATTTTCCTTTTATAATTCTCTATAGGAGTTCATTTTCAGGTCCAAGTTTTGTAATACCAACAAAACCCGATGCAGTGTCTCCTATATGGCTTCTAATAGATCATCTATAGAATATTTATTCTCTCTAGGCAAAATGTCTACATCTTCAGTCTCAAGCCAATTTCAAGATACATTTTCTTATTCTCTTGCTTTGGTTAGTATAATGTGACAAAGGGTAGAGTTTTTCTCCTACTAAATCTTCTATTAGGATCATTGAGTTCTTTTATTTGTGCTCACACAGTCTTTCCTGCAAGCAATTCCCATGTTCATGTTCTTAGATCTTCCTGCTGCTAAAGGAATTAAGAAACAAATCAGGAGCATATAAAAAGATTTTCTATGGGGTAGATGAGAAGAGAAAAAGAAATGGGCTTCAGTAGCCTAGGACGAGATCTGTAAATGCAAGGTCCATGGTGCCTTGGGGCTTCATGATCTTGGAACCCTTAGCAGAGTTTTGGGAGCTAAACTCTAGTGGAGGTGGATCAAGCAATCAAAAACTCCCTGGGCTAAGCTTTGGAAACAAAAATATGTCAAGAATTGGTAGGTGAAGGATCACATTAGAATTTCAGGGCATATTAAGGGCTCCCATATTTGGAACCTTGCCTGGGAAAATAAAGATATTGTTCAGCAACATAGTTTCTGGGAGATTTGAGCTGGGAACCTAGCATGATTTAAGGACGATAACTCACAACAGGAACCCAACCTGTATAAAGATGAATTAGTAGCTCTCAAGAATGACACAGACAACAAAGGTCTACTTATGGTAAATGACTTCTGGGACCAGGTAAGGAACAATGGAAAATGGAGAATTTGGAAGGATCTAGGCCACAGTGAAGAGAGCCCCTTGAAGGCCCTAGTACACTCTCTTGCTCAGGATCTAGAGCATAGGAAGATTTTGGTATCCTCCTTGCGTGACCAAGTAAGATGGGGAAAGAACACCGAAGGAAACTTTAACCTCAAAGAAGCTGAACAGGTAGTAACAGGATTTAACTACCTAAACCTTGATCAAGTTTGGAAGAATATTTGGCAAAGCCCCCACTGGATGAAAATAAAGCTATTTATTTGGCTAATTCATCATAGGAAAATTTTAACTCTCGAGAATCTCCTAAAAAAAGGCTTCACTAGACCATACAAATGTTACCTTTGTGGCTCACAAGAGGAGACATTGGATCACCTTCTCAACCTCTTCTCTTTAACCTCCACCATGTGGGAGTGGGTGGCCTCAATATTTAGGCATACTGATAGGGATAGATTCAAAATTTCTAACACTTTGAAGAATTGGAGGAAAAACTTCTCAGGGAATGAAATCATTCGTAAAGCCTAGACCCTAGTTTCAAGCTTTGTCATCTGGGATGTTTGGAAAGAATGCAATAGTCGGATCTTCAAGAACAAAGCAAGCAAGCCCCAACACATAATTGACCAAATTTTAAGGCAACTCAAAGACACAGTCAGAAGCTTGATGAGGAAACTTTTGAGGGACCCTCCTCTGCCCCAAGATGCGTGTGTTCTACTTCATTTGGGTCTTCGATCTATAGGCCCACATAGCATAATCAAGGGTGTGAGCGAAACAAATGTAGATATAAATATTTGGAAGCCTCCTTTACATGGTTTCTTAAAGGTCAATATAGACGGACCATCTAAAGGAAACACAGGGTTAGCTGATTTTGGGGGTGTTATAAGAGATGAAAAATGTCAAATAAAGGAGATCTTTCATTGCCACTTGGGGAAGGCCACTAATAAAATGGTGGAACTCATCACATTAGAGCAATGCTTGGAAATATTGGTGGATTCAAATTCACACAATGTCATCATTGAAGCAGGTTTGGAATTGATTATTAGAGTGGTCAAGAAAATATGCAATGGTACATCACTGGATAAAGTGTCAAAATACTGGAGGCTATTGTAGGTCTTTCACCATATCTATACCCACCTACAATCCTTAAAAATTATAAGCTTTTTCCATGTGAAAAGAAAATCTAACATGTTAGGTGATTAATAAGGAAAGGGACATTCTTCACCTTTGGGAGTTGTTACCCCCAGGCAAATTGTTAGAGGATTGTCTCTGTCAGACTGCCAAAGACAGGGGTTGATGGATTGACAAGATGGATCAAAGAGGCTCAAGAGATAGGTGGGAGGACATGGAAGCCTAAATTGTTTGGTTGTTGTTTGGTAGAAGTCTGTAGATTGTATTGGCATTAGTCTTCCATTAGATTTGAGCAAATTGTTGAGATAAGAAGAGAAAGACCAAGGGTGCAGTGGCTTGAGGACTAATTCTAGACCATTAAATGTCGATTGATATAGATCTATGGTTTTCAGCTGAGGAATTTACCCTAAACCGCAAACCCTAAACCCTAAAAAATAAACCCTGTAAACTAAACCCTAAACCATAGGTATTTTATAACATTTTTAAAAGAATTTTGTAACTTTTAGTTATGTGTTTATTAAGGGAATTTACTAAATTGTTGTAAATATTAAACCATAGACCCTAAAACCTAAAACCTAAAACCTAAACCCTAAACCTAAAACCCAAGCCCTAAACCCTAAACCATAAACCCTATGAATTTTGTAACTTTTATTTTAATGTTTATTAAAAGAATTTACTGAAGTGTTATAAACCCTAAGCCACAAACACAAAAACTTAAAACCTAAACACAAAAACATAAACCCTAAACCCCAAAACCTAAACCCTAAACCCCAAACACCAAACCCTAAACCCTAAACCATAAACTGTAAACCCTAACCATTTTATAACATTTTAAAATTTGTTTTGTAACTTTTAGTTAAGTGTTTATTAAAATCATTTACCAAAATTTTGTAGACCCTAAACACTAAACGCAAAAACTTGACCCAAAACCCCAAAACTTAAACCCTAAACCGTAAATCCTAAACCCTAAACCCTAAATCCTAATCATTTTATAACATTTTAAAAATTATTTTGAAACTTTTATTTGAGTGTTTATTAAAAGCATTTACTAAAGTCTTATAAACCCTAACCTTTAAACCCCAAACATAAACCCTAAATCATAAACCCCAAACTGTGAACATTAAACCCTAAAACCTAAGCATTTTATAACATTTTAAAAAGCGCTTGGTAATTTTTATTTAAGAGTTTATTAAAAGAATTTACTAAAGTGTTATAAAACCTAAACCCTAAACTCTAAACCTAAAACCCTAAACCCTAAACTCTAAACACCAAACCCCAAACCATAAAACTTAAACCCTAAACCCTAAGTATTTTATAACATCTTAAAAAAATTTCTAACTTTTATTTAAGTGTTTATTGAGAGGATTTACTAAAGTATTATAAACCCTAGAATCTTAATCCTAAACCCTAACCAATTTATAACATTTTAAAAAGTGTTTTTAACGTTTATTTAAGTTCATATTAAAAGCATTTACTAAAGTGTTATAAACCCTAAACACTAAATGCTAAAGCATAAAAATTTTACAACATTTTAAAAACTATTTGTAACTTTTGTTTAAGTGCTTATTAAAAGAATTTACTAAAATGTTATAAACCGTAAATCCTAAATCCGAAACCCGAAACCCTAATCCCTAAATCATAAACCCTAAGAATTTTATGAGTATCTATAATAAGGGAAGACCACATCAAGGTATGTGAGTCTAGGAAGGAGAAAATTGTGGTACATGAGATACCCTTCTTCATAAACATTTTTCCTTTTATTTATTTTTCTTCATAACTACTCTAGGCTCCATGGGATGAATGCATTATGTGTAATATGTAGCAGTGGATACCCTCTTAAGGTGGGGTGGTTCATCCCTACACCCTAAAGCCTTAACCCAAAACCCCAAACCCTAAACCCAAAACAATAAACCCTAAACCCTAACCCTTGTAAACTAAACCCTAAACCATAGGCATTTTATAACATTTTTAAAAGCATTTTGTAACTTTTAGTTAAGTGTTTATTAAGGGAGTTTACTAAACTGTTATAAACCTTAAACCATAAACCCTAAAACCTAAACCTTAAACCTTAATCTGAAACCCTAAACCCTAATCATTTTATAACATTTTTAAAAGCATTTTGAAACGTTTATTTAAGTTTTTATTAAAATAATTTACTGGAGTCTTATAAACCCTAACACCTAACCTATAAACCCCAAACCTAAACCATAAATCATAAACCCTAAACCCTAAACCTTAAACCCTAAACCCCAAACCTGAAAATTAAACCCTAAACCCTAAGCATTTTATAACATTTTAAAAAACTTTTTGTAACTTTTATTTAAGTGTTTATTAAAAGAATTTACTAAAGTGTTATAAACCCTCAACCCTAAACTGTAAACCAAAAACCCTAAACCCTAACCCCTAAACTCTAAACCTGAGACCCTAAACACTAATCCCTAAACCGTAAATTGTAAACCATAAATTGTAAACTCTAAATGCTAAAGCCTAGTAATGTTATAGCATTTTAAAACACATATTGTAACTTCTATTTAAGTATTTATTAAAATCATTTACTAAAGTGTTACGAACCCTAAACCCTAAACTCTAAACACCAAACCCCAAACCATAAACCCTAAACCCTAAACCCTAAGAATTTTATAACATCTTAAAAAAATTCTAACTTTTATTCAAGTGTTTATTAAGAGGATTTACTAAATTATTATAAACCATAGACTGTTAACCCTAAACCGTAAGAAATTTATAACATTTTAAAAAGTTTATTGTAAATTTTATTTAAGTGTATATTAAATACATTTACAAAAGTGTTATAAACCCTAAACCCTAAACCCTAAAGCATAAGAATCTTATAACATTTTAAAACTATTTGTAACTTTTATTTAAGTGCTTATTAAAAGAATTTACTAAAATGTTATAAACCCTTAATGCTGAACCCTAAACCCAAACCCTAATCCCTAAATCATAAACCCTAAGAATTTTGTGAGCATCTATAATAAGAGAAGACCACACCTAGGTATGTGAGTGTAGGAGGGAGAAAAATTTGCTACATGAGATACAATTCTTGATAAACCTTTTTCCTTTTATTTATTTTTCTTCGTAACTCCTCGGAGCTCCATGGGATGAATGCATTATGTGTAATATGTAGCAATGGATACCTCCTTAAGATGGGGTGGTTCATTCCTACACCCTAAATCCTAAACCCTAAACCCCAAATCCTAAACACTAAACCCTAAGCATTTTATAACATTTTAAAAAGTGTTTTGTAATTTTTATTTAAGTGTTTATTAATGCAATGACTAAGGTGTTACAAACCCGAAACCATGAACCCTAAACCAAAAATATTAAAACTTGAACCGTAAGAATTTTACAAAGTGTTAGAAACCCTAAGCCCTAAAGCCTAATCCCTAAAGCCTAAACCGCAAATGTGTAACCCTAAATGCTAGACCCTAAACCCCAAACCATAAATTTGAAACCCTAAATTCTGAATCCTATAATTTAAACTCTAAACCCTAAACCCTAAACCCTAAGAATTTTATAACAATTTTAAAAACGTTTTATAACTTTTATTTAAGTGTTTACTAAAAACGTTTACTCAAGTGCTATAAACCCTAAACCCTAAACTCTAAACAATAAACTGATGACCCTAAGCCCTATACTATAAACGCTAAACTCTAAGTATTTTATACCATTTTAAAAAGTGTTTTGTAAATTTTATTTAAATGTTTATTAAAAGAATTTACTAAAGAGTTATAATCCCTAAACCCTATAGTCTAAATCCTAAACCCTGAAACCTCAACATTTTATAGCATTTTAAGCGATTTTTTAATTTTTATTTGAGTGTTTATTAAAAGAATTTACTAAAGTGTTATAAACCATAAACCCTAAACCCTATACCCTAATCATTTTATAACATTTTAAAAAGTGTTTTGTAACTTTCATTTAAGTGTTTATTAAAAGCATTTAATAAAGTGTTATAAACCTTAAAATCTAAATGATAAACCCTAAACCCTAAGCCCTACACCCTTAACCCCAAACCCTAAACCCTAATGCCCAAACCGCAAACCCTAAATCGTAAATGCTAAGCATTTTATAACATTTTAAAAAGTGTTTTGTAAATTTTATTTAAGTGTTTATTAAAATCCTTTACGAAAGTGTTAAAAACCCTAAATTCAAACCCCTAAACCCTAAACCCTAAATCCCGAACAATAAACCTCAAACCATTAACTCTAAGAATTTAAAACATTTTAAAAAATAGTCCGCAACTTTTATTTAAGTTTTTATTGAAATCATTCACTGAGGTGTTATAAACCCTAAACCCTAAACTCTGAACCCAAAACCGTAAACCATAAAGACTAAACCCTAAATCCTAAGCATTTTATAACATTTAAAAAAAATGTTTTGAAACTTTTATTTATGTGTTTATTAAAAGAATTTACTAAAGTGTTATAAAGCCTAAACCCTAAACCCTAAAACCTCATGACAAGTACAAAGATCAAAATTAATTTTGTAAATACTGAACCTAGTTACATTTTCTTCAACGCTCCCTCTTAATTATGAAGGTATTTATAATGGTACTTGGTAATTATCAATATGAACAATTTATCATAAGAAGAATCAGTTTGGTAACCCATATGTATAGCACCATAGTAACCATCATTGTTTCCACAGTAAGTCCTTGACTGACAACTCTATCTCTCAGTATATCAGAGCACAATGTTGGAAAAACCAATGATTATAGACATGTTAATCATTGTCTCTCAAGGTACACACCCACCTAGGTATTCAATGATTATGAGCTTATAGGACTTTTCTTATCTTTGGGTCCCAGCCCTAAAATAATCTAGGTCCTCTTTCCTACTCTCGTCTTGGATTCCCTACATATCCTCAAAGAACCTTGGATGTCAGATGATTACCCGATCCTCCATTATTTTTTCCAAAGTAAATACAAGAATGTTTTGCATAGATTTCTCTTCATGGCCTTCACCTAGACTTACGATTTTTAGTCCTGGTTTAGTGCATCACACATGAAATAGAAAAGCACAACTGTCACTCCTTTTTAATAAGGGGCGATGTAATCCAAGCTCCCTCTTGGAAAAGGTGGCGGTGGTGGCACTGAAGGAAAAGTAGAAGGTAGAGGAGGAGGCAGAGGAGGAGACGGAGTAGGAGATTGAATGGAAGGAGGCTCGAGTAGTGGAGGATGTGGAGGTGGAGGATGAGGAGGAAGAGGTGGAGGCAGAGGCAGTAGAAGTGGTGGTGGCACTGGTAGGGGAGGATGAGGAAGAGGAGGAGGAGGAGGTAGAGGAGGAGTAGAAGGAGGAGGAGGAGGTGGTGGTGGTGGTGTTGGTGGATGCAGAGGAGGAGGACAAGGAGTATGAGGAGGAGGACGAGGACGCTAAGGTAGTTGAGGAGGAGGTGGAGGTGGAGAAGAAGAAGGAGGTGGAGCTGAAGGAGGAGGAGGAAGAGGAGGAGGTCATGTTTTTGGTGGAGGAGGTAGTGGATTTTTTTGATGAGGAGGCATAGGTGGTGGTGGATGAGGAGGCCGAGGTGGAGGACAAGGAGCAGGAGGAGGTGGAGGTTAAGGTGGTGGAGGAGGTGGAGGAAAAGGAGGAGGAGAAAGAGGAGGAGGATATGTTAGTAGAGAAGGAGGTGGACATGGAGATGGACGAGGAGGTGGAGGATGAAGCAGAAGAGGGGGAGGAGGTGGTGGAGGTGGATAAGGGGAAGGAGAAAGTGGAGGTGGAGGAGGAGGAAAAGGTGGATGAGGATTTTTTGGTGGAGGTGGTGGTGGAGGTATAGGTGGAGGTGAAGGAGGAAGAGATGAAGGTGGAGGATGACAAGGGTGTGGAGGAGGTGGATGAGGTTGAAGAGGATGAAGAGGAGGATGATGTGGAATTGGAGGTGGAGGTGGAGGTGGAGGATGAGTGGTGGATGAGGTGGAGGTGGAGGTGGAGGTTGAGGTGGAGGAGGAGGTGAAGTTGGAGGTGGAGGTTAAGTTGGAGAAGAAGGAGGA
>APFE031086431.1:0-39242 GCA_000404065.3 Pinus taeda | reverse complement strand
GGCCCACTCAAGTTGTATGCATGAGAGGATAATAATAAATAAATAAAGATTTTATTCATCCAATTATAAAAGACTTAGTTAACTAATTAAATAATTATTTAATTATAAAAAACTAGAGTAAGAAAAATAATTAAATAATAAAAATTATTTAATTAGAAATCATCTAATTGTGTGCATGAGAGGATAATAATAAATAAAATAAAGATTTTATTCATCCAATTATAAATGACTTAGTTAACTAATTAAATAATTATTTAATTATAAAAACTAGAGTAAGAAAAATAATTAAATAATAAAAATTATTTAATTAATGAGAAAACATAGGGAAAATATTGAAGAGATTATTTCATTATTGCATAAGAATGAATTAATTAAGTAATAAAAATTATTTTATTTTAATGGTTAGAAGAATTTACAATAATTAAATAACTAAAAATATTAATTATGATAGAAGAAGGAAATGATGTTTAGGAGACGAAATAAATTGTGTTTAGATAGTTTTCAATGTCCACACCATCAAAGTGAAAGTGCTTATCTTGATGAAGTCAGAGTGACATGAACTAGAGGTTCCACCAAACAAGATTGTGGTGATGTAAATAATTCTAATTCAGGTGATGTGGATGATATGGATGTTTTGTATGGTTGTGAGTTGAATTTATCTATTAATTTGGAACCAAATTCCTTTGAATTGAATTTGCTTTTCATGATGAGTGGAAAGAAGTAATGCAAAAGGAGTGTGATGCTATCATCAATAATGGGGCATGGAAGTTGGTGGACCCTTCATTTGAAACCAAATCAATTGGTAGCAAGTGGGTCTATAAGAACAATACAAATTATATGGATCACTTGATAAGTGTTATAGCTAGAAAGACACCCCCTAGGTTCTACGAGAAAGGAACAACCCTTGCCAAGTCAAAGGGTCAAATTGTGATTAATTTAACACTCCGAAAAACTGAATTTAGTAGCTTCAACACTCTTCTGTCGTTATGGATATGAAGTAGTATGCCAAGCAATGCCCTCTACCAGTGTACTCAATAAAACAATAGAATAGCAATGCCCTTTTATCACAACAACCGAGAAACAAAGCGAAACTTATAAATGGATAATATTGATTTGTTCATGTTTGATCAAGTCTTGATGTATTTGGTAATGTTTAATCATAACCTAATATAAATTCAAGAATGTGTTTAGGTTCAATCTTGTTAAAATCAGAGGAATATATATATAAACAAAGCTCTCCATTAGTCACAGAGGAGGAACAATCTAGTGCATGCAGAAATGTTGGCATAATTTTTTTGAGATAAACTTGTGTTAGTAGGCCTCGATACTAGTGAGTACAAATCTTAGGAGATTGACCAAGGCAAGAATTGTAAGAGTTATCATCCATGTACTTGGGTGAAAGCATGGAGCTAGGTTACATTTTTTGGCGAGAGAGGGCACGTTTGGATGGATAAAATGATGGCTCGATCGAGCCATTTAAGCACTCGATTGAGCCTTCTTTAAGCGCTTAATCAAGTTCCTTGGGCGCTGAAAAGGTAGCTCAATCGAGAGTTAAAAAAAAAACCCCTCAATCAAGCTATAATGCTCAATTGAGCTTTTATTATTATTATTAAATACCGCTCCCATGGTCTGCGTGCCCCATTTGCATAGATCTTGGGTAATTTAAGAGCTCGATCGAGATTGTGACGGTAGCTCAACCCAGAGTATTGGAGCTTGATCAAGCAATTGAAGTATGGATTGTTCAAATCAATCTTGTCAATGTCCCAAAGGATCAAACGTTTTTCTATCCTTTTTGTCTTTCTTATTTAACGTTTTTTGCAAAATTAAACAATTTAAATTAAAAATAAAAATAACAAAACATAAACCACAAAACTCTTCAAAAGAACTTAGAAAATCACAAAATCAACCAGAAACCATATATATGTTATATATATATATATATAATTTATTATATAATATATTTATATATATATCATTCAAAGCAACTTAGAAAGCCCCAAAACCAACCTAGAAACCCATAAAAAAAAAGGTAATAATAATAAATAAATAAATCTAGAAAACACTTCGAAACCACCAAAAAAATTATAATTTAGGTTTTAATTTTTTTTCTTACTTGTAATGTTTTGTTTATTAAATGCATATTTTTCTGATTTTGAATGGTAAAAGCACCTCTTTCTAATTAGTTTAGGTTTTAAAGTTTTTCTTTAAGAATTTTGTGAAGTAAATTTTCAATATTTTTTTTTTGTTATTTAAGATGGATTTTAAATTTCTAACTAATTTGACCGAAAATACACCCGAAAAAACTCCAAAATAGACAACAATGAAACTATACCCAATAAATAAGTAAATAAAAAACTTGAGATTGACATGATGAATATGGTTGTTCATAATGAACCTTTATTTATAAAATAAGAAATTTTTATTTTATTTTATTATTTTAAATTTAAATTAATTTATATTTTTAAAATATTTTTTAATAATAAATATAGTATTATTTTAATTTTAATTTTATAAAATATTTAATTTTTAAGTTTTATATTATATATATATATTAAAGTTATTTAACAAAAACACACACATATACAAAATATAGCATGTAAACATAATTATAATTATAATATGTAACTATATAGTATTTAAATATAATTATATATGTTTAACTATTATAAAAGTTATAACATATCACATAGCTAGATATAGTATAGTTTTATATATATTGTTATAACATAACATAATTCTATAACTATTTAACATAACATAACTAGTTATTTAACTTAACATAAAATTATTTAACATAATATAACATAGTTCTATAATTATTTAATATTCATTATTTTATATATATATATATCTTTAATTATCATATATATATTTATATATATATATATATATATATATTGTTGCATAGCTATAACATTTAACATAGCATAATTATTTTAAATACACACAAATATATATATAAAAGTTCATGTTTCAACAATGCATCATTGATAGATACATTAGCTCCATCATGAAAAGTGCATTTGGTCTAGCGAATAAAAGTATTTAGACTCTTTTATAATTTGTACCATATTGTTTCATTATGTAGTGCGTTGTACAAGAAATATTGTCTTCATGTGCTTGCACCTAGTATATGCCATGTGTCAAAGTCAAACATTAAGAACTTAAAGTCTATTGGAGTATTTGGTTGGCGTGAAATTTCATTAGTTTTCAGAATAGATTTATTTCAATGTGTGTGTGTGTGTGTGCACTATGAATAAAATGCATTATTTAGAAACATGAAAAGGTGTGAAGGTAGATTTGATGACTTCTTTCAATTGTGTTCACATGGAACTCAATACTCTGGTTGATAAATTATAAAAAAGCAGACTCTAAATTTTAGGACTTTAGGCTAGATTATTATGCTTGAGTTTAGAAATAGTTTTTTTGTCAACATATTTTCTAAGTCAACATTTTTTTCTTAGATTAGTTTATATATATTACATGTAATAGTTTTGTATTATGTGTAATAATTTAGTCAACATTTTTTTCTTGGATTAGTTTATATGTAATATGTTGAGGCATCCCATATGCACACCCCAATCGCAGACCATCACGGTGCGAGGGGTTATGTTACACATGGTTGGTCTCATGATAGATCATGTAGCCCACCGAGAGTTCACGTTACACTCATAGATCCTACCTCTGATGCCAGTTGGAGTGTTAGAGGCAGTATTTCTGTCTCTGTTGATGATCATACTACCTCTAGTGGGCCTTCTTCACCTATTTTAGGTACACCTCTTGCATTTTCAAATCCTTTTTAAGCTTTACGTGTTTATGTCTTGAAATTGTCTTTACTTTTTAAATTGCCTTCAACTGATGTGTTTGAATTTAATTTATATGATATTATGCTTCTAGTTTGTTAATTATATATGTTAAAATATGTTTATGATTTGCAAGCCCTCAGTAGGCTGAAGCTGAGGATCAGAGTGCAGCATCAATCCCTCCGTGGGATGATGCTACAACTCATATCACATTAGATGATGTTATAATCTGTCATACGTGGATCAAAAAAGAGACATGTAACATCCCTACCAATTCATTGAATCATCTTGCATTGTATTTGATGTTGGATAACATTAATGGGTTTATCCTGACATATCAGAGGTTAGCCCACATAGCCACCTCCTATAGTCCATATAGAGGATTAGGAGGCATGAGGTTAGAGTCTCAAATACTTGGGAGTTGCTTCATCCCTCGTTGTGTTCGCTAGCATGTTCATCCCTCCCATGCCCCCTAGGTTGGTTTATGAAGTCCAAATAAAATATAGACCATCCTTACCTGATAATGTTCAGCACTGGAAATTTTTTGAGGATGGTGATGAAGTAAATAGGTTTCTGCAAGTCATTGATGAATTCTATGAATTGCAAATTGATCAAGAGAATGAAACCTTGGAGGAAAGTCCCCAACCCCAGCTAAAGAATAGAATTGGCCAAGACAATATTGTTCAACTACCTAGCAATCATATAACAAAAGGGCTAGTGCCTCTAGAGAAGCTGTTTGACCATAATGATGTGCCTCATAAGGTTTTCCAAAAAGAAGACCAGTCTGCAGTCCATACACATAACATAGGGAGTCCAGATCATCCAAAGTATATAAACCTGTCCACCCATTTGTCTGCTACCCAAAGTTCTAAGTACTGCACCTTAATGAAGCAATTTGGTAATGTCTTTTCCTGGGAATACAATGACCTCAAAACTTATGACAAAAATATCATCCAGCATAAGATCCCATTGGAGAAAGACACCATTCCTTTCAAGCAGAAGCTGAGACCCATAAATCCTTTGCTCCTCCCTCTGATTGAAATGAAAATCAAGAAGTTGTTGGCTGCCAAAATCATAGTTCCTTTATGGTATTCAAAGTGGGTAGCTAACTTGGTAGTGGTGAGGAAGAAAAGCGAGGAAATCAGACTGTGTGTTGATTTCAGGAACCTGAACAAATGCTCCAGAAAAGACAATTATCCTCTGCCTAAAATTAAGCATTTGCTGCAGAAAGTCTCAAGAGCCAAAGTGATGTCTTTCTTGGATGGATTTTCAGGATATAACCAGGTTACTGTACATCCAGATGACCAAGAAAAGACTGCATTCACCACTCCTTGGGGCACTTTTATGTACTCCAAGATGCCTTTTGGGCTGATGAATGTTGGAACCACCTTTCAGAGACCTATGGATATAGCATTTGTAGGAGATAAGGATAAATTTGTCCTTATCAACCTAGATGCTATAACAGTATACTCCAGCAGTCATCAATATCATTTGCAACATTTGAAGAAAGTGTTTTTGAAGTGTAGGAGGTTTTGGATATCAGTGAATCCTAAGAAGTCGCAGTTTTCTTTGGAAGAGGGAAAACTGCTAGGACACATTGTTTCTGCTGCAAGTGTCAAAATTTACCTAGAAAGAGTGAAAGCAATACAAACCCTATCTATCCCAAGATCAAAGAAGGACATCCAATCCTTCCTAGGCAAAATAAATTTTGTAAGGAGGCTTATTCCTAATTTTGTAGAATTGGTAAAACACATCACCTCCATGCTGAAAAAGGGATCAGAGGTCAAGTGGTAGATGCAGCAAGAAGGTCTTTTGAAGACATCAAAAGAGCTATTATGGAAGCTCCCACTTTGATTAGCCCAGATTATATCAAGGAGTTCCATATCTTCTCCTTTACTTCTGGTGACACCCTTGCAGCATTTTTATTGCAGAAAGATGACGAGGGTTCAGAGCATCCAATAGCATTCTTCAGCAAAATCTTAAGGGATGTTGAACTAAGGTATGACATCATCGAAAAATAGGCTTATGCTCTTATCAAATATTTAAAAGCTTTTCGAGTATACATTTTGCACTCCAAGGTGATTGCATATGTGCCCTCTGCTTCAGTAAAAGATGTCCTAACGCAACCAGATGTTTATGGAAGAAGGGCTAAATGGATTGCAAATCTCATTGAATTAAACATAGAATTAAAGCCCACCAAGCTTGTCATAGGTCAGGGCCTTTCCAAGCTACTGGCTGAAGAAAATTGCAGGAAGCTGTATATGAATTGGATAAGCACAATTTCAGAGGATGGACAGACAAAAGAAGCAACAGTGGGATAGAACCAGTCAACAGTGGGATAGAACTAGTCATTGGCTAAAAAACTAGTTTCTTGTGAATGGTATTCTTCAAAAGCTCAATTTTTGCTAAAACTAGAAGTTCCTCCAAGTCTTAGTTCAAGACAAACTAGGACCGTTAAGCTTAGGGCAGCCAAGTTCTGTATTCATGAAAAATTGCTCTATTGGAGGGATCCATCTGGAATCCTTTTGAGATGTCTAGATGAGGAACAATCTATGGAGGTTATGCATCAATTCCATTCCAACATCTGTGGAGGACATCACTACTGGAAAACCATGGCTCACAAAATCCTCAGAGTTGGGTATTACTGGACCACTTTGTTTTTTGATGTCTTTTCATTTGTAAAATCTTGTGACGGGTGCCAGAGGTTTAAAGGAAAACAACAGTTGAAACCTTTACCCTTGAAGCCCATACATGCCAGTGGCCCTTTCTAGCAGTGGGGTTTGGATTTCATAGGAGAAATTAATCCACATTCCAATGGCCAACATAGATGGATCTTAGTAACCACTGACTACTTCACTAAATGGATTGAGGCCATCTCCTACTAGGAAAGCTTATCACCATGTGGTCATGAAGTTCTTGACAGAAAACATCTTCACTAGGTTTGGTTGTCCACACAAATTGATTACAGACAATGCAACAGCCTTCAGGGCAAAAGAGTTGGTGGACATGTGTGACTCAATGGGTATTAAGCTTGTGCATTCCACCTCATATTACCCTCAAGGTAATGGTTTAGCAGAATCATCTAACAAGAGCCTAATAAGAATAATCAAAAAGATGTTGGAAGACAACAAAAGGAACTGGGATTCCAAGTTGAAGTTTGCATTGTGGGCTAACAGGGTAACCACCAAGAAGTCCACAGGGAATTCTCCATTCAAGCTAGTATATGGCACTAAGGTTGTATTCCCAATCCAATTGACCCTCCCTGTGGCCAAATTCTTGCAGCAAGAGCAGAATGAGGAAAATGACATGGCAAAAAGAATTAGTGACTTGGCTGAAGTACATCAAATCAGAGATCAACTGATTGAAAAGTCTGCAGCACATCAAAAGAGAATCAAGGAAGCCTTTGATAGAAAGGCAAAGATGGACCATTTTCAAGTTGGGGACTTGGTGATCAAATGGGATGAACTGAAGGAAAAGAAAGGCAATCATGGGAAGTTCGATGCTCTGTGGACTAGACCATTTTTCATTTCTTAGATCTAAGGGAACAACACTTTCAAGCTACAAAGTATTGAAGGAAAAATAGTTTTTGATGGCCCAATGAATGGGCGGTTTTTAAAGGTTTATGTTGTTTAAGGCCTTCAAGCCTCAGTAATGTAAATATGTTCTTTTACAAGTTTTAGTGTAGGCTTAATTAGACTCCATGCCCAATGGAACACCAGGAAAGATTGCTGATCTTGTTTTTGTATGAAAGGCAGTGGCCTACGGTTCTTGAAACCTCATAGGGAGGATTTCATCCCCAGAAGGAGCCAATGCTAGCTCTACTGTGCAATGCCGATTCTCTAAGATCGAAAAGGATCATGGTCTGCTTGGCTATGTTCAAAGGAAAGCTCACATCGATCATTTTTCCCTTTTCCTCCACCCTGCTCATCCCTAAACCCTTTCCATTCCCTAACTAACCCCTCCGAAATTTGACAAAGTCCCTTTTAGCCCCAAGGGGTTTTCTACTATGATACCTTCTTTACCCCATCTTATATATTATTACGATGGAGTCCTAAAGTCGCAAACTAGCTTCTAAAAGGAGAAAAAAACAACTTCTAGGCATCAAATTTGTCAGAGGGATAAAAATATAAACCATACCTAATTCATTGATGATCCATTACTGATGGTGAGTGCTTCCATGATCATTTAGTGAGTGCTTCCGTGATCATTTATACGCAATTCAAATTGGTCTTGCAAACTTTTGTAAATGCTTATGGAAATCTGATTAACATAGAGAAGAACCTTTTGTACACATGGAATATTAGTTGAGTCACACAAGTTGTGCTATTATGTTCCCTACATTTTTCGATCTAGGATGGACCCCATTTTGGTACTTGTACCTTCTATCTTCCTTAAGCCTTATCCACATACCTCTTCACATCGTCTTCTTTCTAAACTTAAGAACAAACCTTCCAAATGGGAAACCCAATGGATGAACCGAATCAATTGTTTGGTCCTTTTAAAATCGATCCTTTCCACTCTACTTCTCTTTTAGTTCTCAACTTTACTAGACATAGTCGAGGTTTGAATAGCCATTTCCCAAGAACTCAAGAAATTTATTTGGTATAGTGGGAAATCCAATAGAAAAAGACTACATCTAGTGAACTCGAGAGTGGTTAGAACCCCAAAGAGTCATGGAGGTCTAAGAGACCCTACTTTGATGAATATCACTTTTGATGCCAAGCTTCTCTAGAGGCTTATATATGATCAATATGCCTAGTGGAAACATGTTCTTCATTGAAAATATATCTTCAATGATAGGAGAATATGTCTCAACCACCACTTTATGACCCAGCGAGGCTCTCAAATTTAGAAGTTATTATCAACTACAACCCCCCTAATCAAATCTCAACTAACTTGGGTCCCTGGGAATGGAAGAATGATCAATATTTGGGAAGCGAGCATCATGGGAAGACCTTTAATTGGATGTAATCCAAACTTTCTCCCTCTTCATGAATGGATGAAAATGAGTGGGAAGTATTCCCTTTTTAAGATATCTTATTGTTCGTCCAATGGGGATTGGCTCGGGTGAAACATTGGGCTTGTCCCTTCCCACTTGCAATCTCTTCCTTGTATTATATGTGTTGGCCCCTTGGGATGTGCTTCCAATCACATAAATGATGAAGATTTTCATGGTCAAGGTTGTGTTGGGTACTCTGTGTGACATGGTTGTAAATAGGCTACTACATTTGGATGGGCTTCCCCAAAAGTTAGGGATTTGGTCACAAATTTGACATTTAAATGAATTTCCTAATGTAAATATCTTTTGTTCAAGTTTGGCACATAAAAATATGTTTACCATATAAAACCCAACTAAGGGTGGAATGCATGGGTGATCAAGATGTTCCCTCTATTCAATAAATAATGAATTGATTCAATAAATAATGAATCGATTCCCCACCTTTTCCTAGAGTGTGATTTCACAAAGATGGTGTGGTCAGTGGCTTTTCAAGGATTGGCTTCTTAACTACAGTGGTTGATCTATATTCACTAGTGTTTTATTTATTTTGGGTATAAATCCTATTTGGGCTCTTTCTTCAGAAAACCTTTATTCAAGAGACTATGGCTAGCTCTACCTAAATTCAGATGTTGGAAAGTTTGGTTGGCATGTAATTGAGTCATCTTTTAGGACATTTGAACACAACCAATTATAGTTGTAGAATAGGAAAATTTCTTATTGGCAAAGCATCTCAACACTCGAAGCTCAAAATTCTCCTCTCCCCAAGTTTGTTGAGAAATCACTAGGAAAACAAATTAGGTTTGATTTCTATTTATTTGATAATTTCTTGTGAATATGTGTTGGCTTCTTATTACTTTTATTATGTTCTCTTCATCAAACAATTACCAGAACATAAACATGAAGATCACAAAATACAATGAACACAAGATATAGGCTCCAAGCCAGGGAAAAACCTCGCAAGGGGGAAAACCCAATCAACTTCTCTTCTTATAGAATCAAATCAAAGTGAGAAATCCAAGACCCAAATACCAAGAACAAGACCTCCCACAAGACCCAATTCATCCCTCCTCTAGACCTTCCTCAACTAAGTCAAATGCAACCAAGTCAATGATAGTCAAAACCAACTCAAATCTAGTCAAACTGAAATTTTTAGCCCCTGCAACGAGTCTGCAATTTTTGGCCCTTGAAATTCCCTGAAATTTCACACATATGACAAAAATTAGGGTAGAAAACTTCACATGTGTGGCATATTTCTTTCTCTTTTGACCTTCGATCTCTCTCCTTTGACTCTAGCTCTTCTTGCCTTGTCTTTTGTCGGCTTTCTCTTTCTTCTTGGCACAAAAATCGAAACTTACTTGATTGTCTCCAAATGAGGTCAAACTGCATTGTATATATACACATCCAGGAGGTCAAATGGCCCCCTTCTAGGGTTGACTTGGACTTGTGGGGGCAAAATTGACTACTTTGACTCAAATAAAATTATCTTTCTTTATTCTTTCAAAATTCCAAGTGGGACTTGACTCAAGTATAATAATTTGACTTATGTTAGATCTAAGACTTTTGTGATCCATAATGTAGAAATATGTCTTTCGAGTTAATCACATTATTAGGATTTGGTCGACGTTTCGAACCAGCTAATGTGGTTCATCCTCAGGACAAGGTGAGAAATCAATCGATCTATAGGAATAAATAGCATGGATGCATCATTGCCCAGAGTTAACCGTTACAAATTAGCCAAGGTAAATTAGTTATAAAGGTAAGAAAAATATTATTATTATTATTTTGGTAAAGAGATTGTGTATTAAAATATTATGAATTTAGTTAAAACCTAGCTGTTAGAAATAACTAAATCTAGAATATTCTATTTCAATGAATTTAATAATTATTTATATAATATTATTTGTTATGGGAGGACCTATTCCATTAAATAGCTATGTTGACTTATAAAGATAAATAAATCATCTTATTGTTCCCAAACAAGGAGAATATATGTTAACTAAATTAATAAAAAATAGATGGTAATGAATAGACAAGAGGGGAAATAAAAAATAAAAATTAATGTCTTAATAAATAAATAAATAAATATAATATATATATTATATATATATATATATAGACACGCACACACACAAACAAAATTAAAAAATTAAAGGAATCAATTAGAAATAAAGAGGAGAAAGGAGAAGAAAGGGAGGAGGAATCATGACGAGAGAGCTGGAATCCAGCTTACTCAATTTCCAACCATCATCCCTATTGAGATTTTTTGAATGCCTCTCAATCTCAATCGTTTCTCTAAGCTTCCTATGGTGGACTCCATCAAGTTCACAATGGAAGTCGAGGTGAATGGTTGCCTTCCCTTTTTAGACATTCTCCTTTCAAGGATGGATGATGATTCCATCTATCACCAAGTTTTTCGTAAGAAAATCATAAGGAACAATATCTCCTTGCTAGTTCTCATCACTTTCCGGGGCAAAAATTTGGTGTTCTCAGCACTCTTGCTACCGGTGCTTTAAGAATCTCTAATGATAGCCACCTTGAACAAGAGAAACCCCATCTTCTTGATGTTTTTAGAATTAATGGGTATAGCAGATCCCTGGGCTTCAAGGCCTTTCATAAGGCTTACAAAGTGCTAAGAGTTAAACCTACTCGCGTTGATCCTATCTCTAAGGTTCATCTCCCGTATATCCAAGGAACCACGGACAAGATTGCCCATATCCTTAGAAAGAGTAATGTCTCTTCTTCATTTAAACCTCTCAGTACCATTAAAAATTCTCTTAGATCTGTTAAGGACCCCATTGACCCTAAGGACACGAAGGGTGTTTACCTGGTTCCCTGTTCTTGTGGTATTCCCTATATTGGAGAAACTGGTAGGTCTATTAAGCTGAGAATCAATGAACATGTTGTTGATATTAGACACAATCGCTCTCGCTCATTAGCCTTAGCAAAACAAGCTGAGAAATCGAAACACCATGTTTGCATTGAGGAATCCAAAGTCATTGCTAGGGTTAATCACTTCCACCACAGGACACTTAGAGAAGCGATTGAGATTGAGAGGCATTCCATAAATCTCAATAGGGATGATGGTTGGAAATTGAGTAACAGATGGATTTTGGCTCTCTCATCATGATTCCTCCTCCCTTTCTTCTCCTTTCTCCTCTTTATTTCTATCTGATTCCTTTAATTTTTTAATTTGTTTATATATATATATAATGACATTAATTATTGTTTTTTGTTTCCCCTCTTGTCTATTCACTATCATCTATTTTTTTATTAATTTAGTTAACATATATTCTTCTTGTTTTGGGAACAATAAGATGATTATTTATTTTATTTTATTTGTTTTTATTATTATTATTATTAGTTTGCATAAGTCAACATAGCTATTTAATGGAATAGGTCCTCCCATAACAATAATATTATATAAATAATTATTAAATTTCATTGAAATAGAATATTCTAGATTTAGTTATTCCTAATAGCTAGTTTTTAACTAAACTCGTAATATTTTAATACACAATCTCTTTACCAAAAAAAATAAAAACTAAAAATAATAATAATAGTATTTTTCTTACCTTAGTAACTAATTTACCTCGGCTAATTTGTAACGGCTAACTCTGGGCAATGATGCATCCATACCATTTATTCCTACAGATTGATTGATTTCTCACCTTCTCCCGAGGACGAACCACATTAGTTGGTTCAAAACGTCGACCAAACCCTAATAATGCGATTAATTTGGAAGACAAATTTCTAAATTTGACTTATGACAAATATTTTTTTGACTGAATAAACCCTAAAAGCATGAAGAAAATGTTTAACTAATAAAATAATAATAATAAGTTATTTTTCTCTTTTGCTTTTACAATGGTACAAGTACAAAGATAACTATGAAGACCAAACTTAGTTACACTTTCCAACACTCCCTCTTAACTATAGAGGTATTCATAATTACACAACCAAAAACAAGGGTACTCTCAAATTGAAATATTCTCACAAGAAGAGTTCATATTGATAATCCATCAAGCATCAACATCATAACTAGCATTGTCAAATTTCCATATCGCAAGGCCTTGACTAACAAGCTCCAACTCTCCACTAGAATAGAGAATAATGTTGGAAGGCATACATTTAGTCACCACCACCACCACCTCTCTGCAAGGCACAAACCCCATTTGAATGTTCACCAGGTATGTGCTTATAAGAGTATTCTTATCTTGGATTCCCAATCCTCAACAAATATTGGTCCTCTTTGACTACTCTTATCTTAGATACCTTGTCCTATCCTCAAAGAGTATCAGTTCACATGACTACTTCTATCTTGGATTCCCAATCCTCAAGAAGTATCGGTCCCAAACACTTATCCAGTCCTCCATTCTCCCTACTAGTGCCTTATTAGACTTACAATTGTTAGTCTAGGCCTAGTGCATGACACATGGAGAATAAGGTACCCTCATCACTCCCTCTCAACTAGGGAAGTTAATCCTAACTCCATATTAAATAGGGAGGAGATCCATACTCTCTCTCAACTAGGGAGACAACCATAATCTTCAACTTGTCTCATTCATCAACTACTCATTCTTTCGTGGAGATCGTAGTTGTAGTTGCAGGGCTCCTATCTTGCATCACATCATATCCGAGCATTGACCTTCCTGGATTTTAATAATTTATATGGAGCCAAATTCTTTCTTAATCTATCTTCATGGCAGGGTTCTTTCCATCAACATTTAATATCACTTTCCATTAACCATCATTTGTAGTATCTTTGTCATTAAAAGTATCTTGTCAAACCAATAAATGTAGAGCCAATTATAGCTTCCTCTATCCATATGGGAAAGTAAACTTCCTTTAGATCAAAATTGAATCCATCATGTCATCAAGTGATCAACAAATCATCTCATGGCTTCTTGTATCAAATTATTACTTTTCCTGCCTATATAGTGTACACATTTCTACCATATGTTATTTCTAGAAGTCATACCATATCCAATAATCTTTTCTCAATGTCAAAGTTTCCAAACCAAGTGAAGCTACTTCAAATTTCAGACTGGAAGTTTCTTCAAGCCATTATGTGCTACTAGCTCCCTCTAAAGTTGTCCTTATTACCTTTCTTACATTCTTCAAGAGACAAAATCGAATGTTGATCAACATCATCATGTGTTCTGCCCATTTTTCATGCTACTATATCTATCATATAACCATATGGAAGAGTCCTAACTTTTCCAATCTAACCAAGACATACCATGCTTATTTTTCCAAGTATTTCTTTTGCATCCAACTCTTCCTTCAATATTCTTTGAAGATATAATTTTTTTTTTTTCTAATGAAGAGCCCTAGTAAAGATATGCATACCTATTCCTTTCATACTAGGATTCTTCCATACACTCTTCAATAAGTCATACCAGTTTCCCAAATATCAATTCTTCCCTCAAGCTCTTTCAAGCCATCATTCGTGTTGTCTACGTAATCCATGTGCTCCCAAATCAAATCAAACAATTGTTGATACATTATCAACAAACCATTTTATCCCTACTGCTGTCTTTCCAACTTCTTCACATACTTCTGCAATATGTCCTTTTAGGGAGCCAAACCAAATCCCATCATTATATTAATAGCCTCTAGTTAAGGTGTGGGATTCTTCATGCTACTTCTCAACTATCTTCCTACTTTCAAACTTCTAGATTGTTTTTGATACTGCTTCCATAATATTCTAGTGGAATATATCCCTGCCATGTCACTATGATCCTCCCATATACTAAAGAAACTTCTATAACAATGATTTTGTTACTATAGAGGATCCTTGTGGTCCTTTTCTGCTAAATCATTGCTTCTATATCAACATGATGCCACATAGTTGCTATATGAACTATGAAGTGCTAGATGATCCAATTCCTTCTATTATTTCCTTGTTAGATGATTGCTTCCAATAAAATGCAACGGACTATATAGACTCTAATTCTTTCAATGCTATATGCTTCTTTCCATGATGCCAAGAATCCAAGACTCTTCTACAAATGTAACTACATATGCTACTCTAACTGCCATCTTCTGAGAAAAGAAAAAAACAAACTGCTAGCAGACCTGGTAGTGGTGGAGTTCTTCAATAATAAAGATCCTTATGATCGTCGTTCTTCATCTTCTTTTCAGGTTCTTCATTTTCTTCAACAATATGAGCTCCACTTCTTTCCTTACTCTTATCATTCTTCCTATTTTGAGGATCCTTGGGACAATCCCTTTTAAAGTGTCCATATTCATTGCATAGAAAGAATTGTACTTTGGACATGTCTTATCTTCCACATGGATGAGTGTTGTTGTTGGGGTAGTACTTTTGATGAGGTTCAAATCTTCCCAACTTTCCAATCTTCTTCTTTGATCTAGCAACAAAAGCTTAAGACTTTTCATTGTTGGGTTCAGTGTCATCCTTGGCCTTCAATCTTATTACTTCTAGAATACACAAAGTCCACAACCCATTGAAGTTTGGGGTGTCCTTTCTTGAATATATGCTGGTCACAAAACTACTCCATTTTGAAGGTAAAGCATTGAGTACACAAGTAGTTAATTGACAATGAGAAATGACTTCTCCAAGCCATTGTAGTTGATATTTCAATTGTGAGATTTTTATAAGATATGAGGGCAAGTCTTCATCTTTCAGCAATCTTGTTTTGTAAACTCGATTCTTCTAAGATATTTTCTGACCTATCGTACTGACTGCATATAGTTTTACCAATTTGTCATAGATATCTTTAGATGTGCCCAAATCTGCAACAATAGGGGTAAGATGATCTTTGATGGACTTATAACTTCTCCTCTATTTTACTTGGCCAATTCTTGAGTCTTATCCTTATCTAGTTCTATAGCTTTGCCTAGAATGTGTTCCATGACTTCATTTTCTATAAGCACCAAATCAATTATTTTCTTCCATGCTTGAAAGCTTGATGATCCATTGAGTTTGTTGCCTTCCTTACAAAATGAAGTAATTTGATTTGAATATTGAGACATGGAGTGAAATAAAGTACTTACTTGTCAAAGAGTAAGATGCTTGAATGAAGATGATGGCTTCAAATATCTTGATGCTCCCAAGATTCCAAGAATTCTTCAAAGATGTCCTTGAATGATGACTTCTAGGATGGTTGGCACAATAGTACCTTCAAGCTGCTGCAACGATGAATGATGATGCTTCCAAGAGTGTAGATGATGTTCCCAAGAATCTTGATGCTCCTTGAGTGATAGCTTCCATAGAGATGTCTTCCAATGTGAGTGATGATCAAAGAGATTTCAAAAGACAGAGATTGGTAAGATTATGCGTAACCAAGAGCCTAAGAGCCTTTCAATGATAGAGATAGAGATGGATAGTAGATGTAGTAGTCTTCCTTCAAGATGAATGGTGGTATTTTCTTCTTCCTTGTATCCTTCCTTAAGTCCTTTGACAATGATGTCCTCCAAAGTAGCTAGGATGATTGTTGTAGAGATTTTTTCTACTTATGACAACAAGAGTGATCTTCAAGCTGCCTTCTCTGCACCTTAGCTCTGATCTAATGTTGAGAAATCACTAGGGAAACAAATTAGATTTGATTTCTCTTTATTTGATTTTTTATTTAATTGCTCATGAATGTGTTGGTTTCTTATTACTTTTATTATGTTCTCTTCATCAAACAATTACCAAACATAAACATGAAGATTACAAAAGGCAATGAACACAAGATATAGGCTCGAAGCTAGGGCAAAACCCCACAAGGCATAAAACCCACCCAACTTCTCTTCTTATAGAATCAGATCAAAGTGAGAAATACAAGACCCAAATACCAAGACCGAGACCTCCCACAAGACCCAAGGTAGCAAGTCAACGATAGTCAAATGCAACCAAGTCAATGATAGTCAAAACCACCTTAAATTTGGTCAAATTAAAAATTTTGGCCCCTGCAATAGGTTTTCAATTTATGGGCCCTGCAACTAACTAAAATTCTGCTTGTGTGACAAAAATTAGGGAAGAAAACTTTGCACATGTGGCAAATATTTCTCTTTTGGCCTTCGCTCTCTCTCCTTTGACTCTAGCTCTTCTTCTTTTGTCTTTTGTTGGTTTTCTCTCTCTGCTTGGCACATAAATCAAAACTTGTTTGATTGTCTCCAAATGAGTTCGAAATGCATTGTATATATACACATCTAGGAGGTCGAATGGGTCCCTTCTAGGGCCAACTTGTCTAGGCAGGTGGTCTTGTGCGAGCAAAATTGACTATTTTGGCTCAAATAATTTTATTTTTCTTTCTTTCAAAAATCCAAATGGGACTTGACTCAAGTACAATAATTTGACTTATGACAAATATTATTTTGACTCAATAAACCCTAGAAACATGAAGAACATGCTTTACTGATGAAATAATAATAATTTTTTCTTTTATTGCTTTGACAATGGTACAAGTGCAAAGATAATTATGAAGACGAAACCCAGTTACATTTTCCAACAAAGTTATGGATATAATCAAAGAGATTTGGTTCTTACATTTCAATTTGCAGCCCCTGATTGTTGACCCTTCTCCCTAGTGTAACAATTAGTGGCTGCAATACACACTAGATGAAGTTACTTAGTGGCTAAAGGCTCAGACATAGTATGTTCTCTACTTTGATGGGGTTTCCAAGCAGAACCCAAGAGTGGTAGGTGCAGGGGCATTGGTGGTAGGGGACAGTGCTAGTGTGACCGAAAAGACATACATAATTATCCTATCCCTAAACCCTAGTAGAACCTCTAATAACCAAGTGGAGGGATACACTCTGCTTCAAGTAATCATTCAAGTTGTTTCTCTTCATATTCACAAATTTCTTATTACGTGGGACTCTAAAATCATAATTAGGCATCTTCACTTTGGCTCCGCCCTACAAATCCAAAACTTCATTCGATTTTCAAAGGAATCGATCGAAGTTTGGGTTCCATTTCAGAGATCCATGTCATATCTTTCATAAGGCAGAACAATTCAGTCGTTGACTCTCTAGATGTCGTATCTGTCATATCTTTCATAAGGCAGAACAATTCAATCGTTGACTCTCTAGCCGCTCTTGCTACCTAATGGGGGGATGACACATCAAGGCTTGATGATCAGGAATATCATTTCCCCATCCCTTAATACAATGATGCCAACTGTTCCCTCCCGTGTATGTACATTAAGGCTTAATGATTAGGAATTTCATTTCACCATCCCTTAATAGAATGACGACAACAGTTCCCTCCCGTGAGTGTCATACTACCAACTTTTGGGGTCATGTTTGGGTTCGATCCATTATGTGTCACAAGGATCATTTTATACATAACACTCATGACATTTACTTGTTTGTCCCATCTCCTTACGGTGGTAGTTATAGAGTTGTACACCTTAGATCACGAGAACTTATGGTCAAGGAAGATGATGTTGGTACAAGTGACGGTTCACATGTTACAGTCCCTCCTTTTGGTCCTCAGATCAACTAATGTTTGGGTTCATACATTTAAAATTTGGATTGTGGTGCTTGTGTTGGGTAATTACAGTTGATGGCTTCAAAATCCGGTTGGGCAAGCGAAAACTTCCTTGTAAAACTTCTTCTAAAGCCATGGACCTCCATGAAAGTCTGGGTATAGTTTCATCTTTGGTATCAGTAATTGGAAACCCAATCTTCCACTACAATGGATATATTGGTTGATCATTGACAATAGATTCAATAGGCAGAGGATGAAATTAGTTGCTTAAAGAGCCAAATTGAAGAGGATGAAATTAGTAGCTTAAAGAGTCAAATTGAAGAATGGAAGCAAATTGGAGCGCAAGGTACTATATCTCCCTTCCCCTCTGCCAAATTGGTTAGCCCAGTATATGGGCTAACCAAAGAGTGTAAATATTATGCAGTTTCAAAGACAGTTGCTCACTTTCAACAAAGAGTGATGAACAAAAGCAGCTTCACACTACACTAAACAATATGATACAAACTTGTAAATTACCATAGTACCTCATCAATTACTTTGCACAATGACGAACATCTGTGTATTTCAGTTTATTATGATTTGACTTTTCCTTCACCATAGTAGCTATATTTATCAAAAGGAAAAGTTCTATAACAGAATTAATACAGAATATTGTTGAAGGCACTATGAAGATTGATGAAATAATTTTAAATAAAACAGATATCAATTTCATGACGAAACCATACATGGTTGATTTCTAAAAGGTGAATGTTTCACGATTTTCATATTCATACGTTTTTCTCTCGTTTTTGGAGCTTTTCTCCATTTATATATTTTGTATCCGTTTTATCAAGTCAATTTGAAGGAGGATGTAACTACTTTGGCTAGAGCAATGGGAGACTGTGACAGAAGATTTCAACAGAGCAGTAGAAGATGCATCTCACAAATGATGCTCAAAAAGCAGATCTGCAAGTAGATTGAGTCTTGTTATCACTTAAAATAATACAAATGTCCTTGAACCAGTTGATTTCATATCCATACAATTCAGACAACCGTTGAGAGTTTACACTTAAGGGTAATATCATCGTATTTCGTTTTTATTTCAACAGAATTTGATTTTCAGGGTGTGCAATCCACAGTCAGGTATTGACATTGGCCAATCAAATTCTTCAAAAAAAGGGGTCTGAACAAAGAGTGTATGGAAAGGAAAGACACCTTTAAAAAAAGAAAAACTTTTCGTCATCTATTGCTACTATGCTTCACAAATGTTTTAACAGATTACAGTTCAAAGCTCCTAATAAATGAAATAGAATTATCCAAATAAATCAAATACATTCTTCTTGATCTTTTCTTAATTCAACTAACAAGAATAAGTAGCCTTACATGATTGTGAAGCTTAATTAACAACCAAAAAGTGGTCGAATGGATGCTTTCCCGCATGTTTAGTTTCCAAGTAACAGGGCTTGTTATCATGTTTTTGGTCTTGCTCATGCACCTTAAACTGATATGCTGGAGGTGCACGGCATTAAAGGAAAAATGTTTAAGCCCTCAATGCCTATCTGATTCAACGGAGTTAAGTTATTGCTGTTACAGCAAACAGAATATCTGGACAGAAATACTTTGATACACACACACACTGCAGGTCTTCTAAGGCAAGTTAAATGGCTAGAAGATTGTAGAAGGGTCACCGGAGTCCAAATCATAAAGAAGCTGACACAGATTAGAAGATATCTCATAATATTTTCTGTTAGGTTTTAAGCAAAACTCAAATATAATCTTTTGCATACATCATCATATGTTACATCAAATCATTTGTATATGCTCTGCAACAACTGCCCGTGAAAAGGGGCATTGGAGAAAATTCCAGAGATGCAAAGCACTAAGTTTAATATCCAAATATTGCAAAAAAAAGAAAACCACTTGGTCCTAAATGGAGTAACTGAGATACAGGTCCAATTAACCCTGTTTTAACATTGCTCTCCCAACAAAAAACACTTCAAAATACGATCAGGAATGCCTTCCATTAGGTTGAATAAGTGACCAACCCCAGGAAGCTCATGATAGTGGATCCAAGGAAGCTTTTCACCAATGTAACGCTGCAAAGTCACCGGCACTAATGCATCCTCATCCCCTTGCCATATATGAACTGGAACATCATTGTTAGGAAACGGGTTATTGAGTTCCAAAGGATCAAAATCCCACTTGCCAAACATGACCATCAGGTCTCGATGTAGAGACTCAAACAATCCTTGCTGCAATGCTGCCTTCAAACGCTGCAGAGGCAAATGAATCAGTAAATAAGGAGAAAGCAACTCTTGGATCCAGAATCAGGCACAGTACCAGTATCTTGTTAATTTGGTATTCTTTGTCTAATCTTAGCATTGGTTTATTGAGAAAGAGAAAAGTCAATCATCCTGAAGCAAATTCCACAATTCAATTTCGTTAAGAACAGCATAGCATTCTGACTTGACTTTTGAAAATGGTTTTTTCTAGGAAAATTAGAGATCAAGGTCTGAGATGGAAACCGAATTCAGTCAACCTCAAGCAAATTTCGAAATTCAATTTAGTTAAAAAACATAGCATTCTGACTTGCCATTTGAAAATGGTCGTTTCTAGGAGAAGCAGAGGTCAAGGTCTGAGTTGCAAACCACATAAAATAACATAAATAGACAAGAAATTATAATTCACTTTCCAAAAATAAGTGAGAGGTATAAGGCCTAGATCAAGGAAAAACAAATACTTCAGCAGATCTTCCACTTGCAGCTAATTTGTGGCCTAGCTCCGGTCATGCCTGTTCAGAGGTTTCCATGTCCCTTGAATAACGCTTGAAGAAGGAAACCATTTTTGGGTATTCCACCAATAAGTCAGCCAAGGGGTATAATAAGCAACACGAAGTGCCCATTGATCCTGTCGGGCTTGCTGATAATAAGCTTCTTTAGATAAATTAGCTGGGAAACCAGGCCACCTGTAGTTTATTACAGGTGCTAAGAGTGCAGCACCCGCTAACCTGTATTATCGTCATTCATATTTCAATGTTATTAAAAGTGCAGAATCCCAAAATTACTTAGAAAAGGATCTAACACAACCGTTGTGTTTCTTAACTATAGTCACAGAGACTGCAAAGTTCTCTGTGCAACCTATTTAGTAGTAGATCAATTAATATCATAGACAATAGATGCAAAGTTGGGAAAAAAAAAAGATAAGAACCTGTGTGGTATATATTTGAGGGATCCCCATATCGCGTGTCCCCCAAGGGAGAAGCTCATCACATAAAATTTGGGACCAAGATCAAGTTGGTCTGCAAGCCGTTCAATATCTAAAGCCGCACTTCTTACAGATCGCTTAGGATGAGGATCGCTTTCTCCGAACCCAGGCCTGTCAAAGGTTACAATGTACACTCCCAGCTCTTTTATAATTTCCTGCAAAACCTTGATGGCTTTAGAATGCCATTACTACAAGCTCACCACCATCAACCACTGAATTGGGCGTGGCAAAAGAATGTCATTGTGCACTTACCTCAGAAGCTGAAAAGGTATCATTTCTGGATCCCGTAAAACCATGTGCCATAATGATCTTATACTTTGCTCTCTCTCTGGGAACTCCACTTTCCCTGTAGGCCAAATGTCTTCCATCTTGAAGCCTAATACGAGGGGCAATAACTGGAGGGCCATTCAGAGATCCACAGATAGCAGAAGGGGGCGGCTGGATGGACTTGTATGCCCATGCAAGGAACCCCACCATTAAAACAATGGCTAATTTTCTCAATATACCTGAAATGATATGTTGTTACCTTCGCTTAAAACTTTCGAGTATTTGAGTATTTTAGCTCATAAAATAGGGAAGTCATTCAAAACTACAACAAAATTGCCATTAATGATCAGAAAGAGAAGAAACCAATTTTAGGTTAAACTAACTTACCTCCACTCAATGCATCAGATCTTTTGTCCGAGTTGCCCTTTCTGGTATGGGCTCGGGCAGCTGCAGCCGAAACTTTTCGGTTCCCAGCAGCCATATTCTATAAAATATACTAGGCCTCCCAGAAAACTAAAATAAAGAGAAAGAAAAGGCGCTTATCTCGGTAGCCTTCCAATAAAATCGACCACGCCAAGAGGGCTCAATGCATATGGAAAATACCCAAATGCAAAAACAGGGCATTCACTATGCTTCCTACCAGGATTTTCCCTGCCAATAAATTCAACAGCTGAGATCCTCCTCAATTTCTTTATATTCTAATTCTTTATCCTTAAACAAAATTCTATGCATGCTCCTATCTAAGGATAGAATTCCCCCCAGTTAGGCCAAAATGTGAATCAACTCTACTGTACATGTTAAAAGTCCAAACACCAAGAAGCAAATCAGATAAATCCAGGCAAGCCCAATTCAGAATAACCCAAAAATGTCACATACAATATCATGCAAAAGCCCCCTTTTTTTCTGGTTTATGAATGTCCAATAGCAATTATCCCAAAACTTACCTACAGAAACGAATCTCCAATTGCAATTATTACAACACTTACCTCCATCTCGGTTCTGGGTTCAGGCATGCAATATGATGAAGTTGGAGCTATAAATGAGGTTGAAACAGAGCAGAATCCCATCGCATACTGCTTTTCCAAGAACATAACGCCAACATATGGGTTGCACGTCAGATCTGCAAAATGTTCTCACAACCAATCGTTTCTTCAACTTTAGACGCCACCAAACATCGGTTAGTGTCGAGTGCGTCACCTTATTTTGAACAAAGCAGGGCTTATAAGAAGAGCTTCGGCGTAAATCACATAGGACAGATCATTGTCGACGCGTTTCGAACCAGCTAGTGTGGTTCATCGTCATGACGAGTTGAAGACACAAATCTCGCCTAGCATGTTAAATAGACTGAGCAGAGACTCTAACGGTTACCCAACTCTAACGGCTATCTAACAGCTAATTTGGACTCCAAGGTCCAGGGCAAGACTAAATTATTAAATATATTTTTGATGCTATCTTTTATATAAAATTATATATTATTAAATCTTAGTACAAGACAAATAAAAATAAAAATAATTTTAAAAATAATTTAGTCTTGACCTGGACCTTGGAGTCCAAATTAGCTGTTAGATAGCCGATAGAGTTGGGTAACCGTTAGAGTCTCTGCTCAGTGTATTTAACATGCTAGGCGAGATTTGTGTCTTCAACTCGTCTTGACGATGAACCACACTAGCTGGTTCGAAACGCGTCGACAATGATCTGTCCTATGTGATTTACGCCGAAGCTCTTCTTATAAATATAATGGATCACAGAAGCCTCAATTCTACAAAAGCAGGGCTTGTTGAGTGCGTGTGGTTGTTGGAGCTGGGCCTCTGCCGCCTATCATGTAAACCAGAGCTTTCAAAAATGTAGAACCTCCTTATTATATTTGATTAGTTGCCAATAAATAATGTAAAGCAGACCTTTCAAGAATGTAGAACCTTTCTATTATATTTTGATGAGTTTGGTCACCTACCCCTGACATCACTTTCAATGATATCACTGGAGTGTTTGGTGAGAGTCAGCCCATTCAAGGTAACCGAGAGTGGAAGTTAACCCCTTAAATCTGGACATTGGATGCCATAGAAATTGATATCAAGAGCAAAGAAACGGACGAGGAAGATATGGGAAAAATATCTATTTTTATTTATTTTTATTTTTTATTACATATGAATGGTTGGTTATTGGACAAATATATCAGGATGTGATTTTGCTGAAATTTTTCTTCAATATATAAATTGTTATTAATTAAATAAAAAATATATCACTGATTATTATCATTATTATAATTAAAAAAAATATTTGAATAAAAAACATATGAATAATAATGAATGTCTAAAAAGATTGTTTGAAAGAAACCCTAGGTTCTGCGCTCTGTACTTTGCAGCCAATGCTCAGGTCTGCGCCCCCTGCACCTTTCAGAAAGTCTTACCTCACAGAGCCGCCAGCAAATCCGTCTTCGGGCCTCTGTTAAACCTCACGTCATGTCCTCCCCGGTGGGAGGGGTGAGATCCTTTCCCCCCACCCCTCCTTCAAACGATTGTTCAACGGACGGCGTCGCTACCTCGACTCCCCTGTTTCCTCCAGGTCACTCCTCCGAACAAGATCATAGCTCAGCACAGCCCGACGCAGCAGTGATACCTACAGTTACATGTGAAGAGGAGGCAAACGTACCGGGGGCGTCACAACCAAAGGCGACTTCGGCAACCTGCATCCCAAAAGACACAGAACGAATCAAAGTTGAGCTCCCCAGTCACTGAATCAATGACGAAATACAATACATGAAAGATCACGCACTCATTGGAAAATTTCTTGGCTTCTGGCCAACTGAAAAGGCCCTACACGGATGGATCGCCTCAAAATGGAAGCCCAAAGGACAAGTCTCGCTGCTACTAGGCCTCAAAGGCTTCTTCACTGCAATATTCAACTACCTGGAGGATAAATCCTGAATATTTGAGGGAGGTCCCTATTTCTTTAATTCATCGGGTCTCTTCCTGCGTGATTGGAAACCCAGGTTCAATCCAGATACAAAAGATCTCAGTCATGCTCCAGTCTGGATTCGCATGTATTCCCTTCCTGCGGAGTACTGGAGAGAAGAAACTTTAAAGGACATCGGAGATAGCGTTGGCACCTTCATTAAAGTTGCAGAAGAAACCAAAAATAGAAGATTCACCTCCTATGCCAGGATCTGCGTCCAGATGCATCTTAAGAAGACCCTTGCAGACTCGGTAAGTCTCTACCATGATGATTTTGAATGGATTCAACCACTAGATTATGAACATATCCCTTTTCGATGCCGCAAATGCCATGAACATGGCCATCTTTTCAGGGATTGTCCACTGACTATTTAGATCAAATCTTCTGCTAACGAGGCTAATAAAGACTCTGAAGGTTTTACTAAGGTGCCCAATCACCGCAGGCATGCCAAAAAACATTCTGTTGCTCCCTCTAGTCCTAAAAAGGCTGAATCCCATAATAGATTTCAAATCCTCACCCCTCAGGATCCTTCAGATAATTTTCCTAAAGACCCTCAGGTCTCCCCGCATCGACCATCCTCCTCTCAGAATCTCAAAAATCCCCTGGATCCATCTTCCTCAGCGCCCTTCAGTTTCCCTCTTTCCTCGAATTCAAAAATGCCGGCTCTAGACGCTGACATGCAACTGTCGGCTATGGATCTCGATGCTGCTTTAGCACTTAGTCTGCAAGAGGGGGTCACAGAAGATCTTCAGAATATCCCCATAATAATGGAGGAAGACCCAGAGAATGTAAGTCTGGACGGACTGGATATTCTCAAACTTGAAACAGCATGCAAGCAAAAAGAATATAATTCAATTCCCCCTTGGGAAATAGACAGAATGGAAGGGGTTCTAATCAAAGCTCAACACAACAAATGCCTAGGTATACAAGCAGGTAGTCCATGGGATGGAAAGAAAATCTTAAAAGAGACAAAGAAGAGAGGGCGCAAAACCGATCTGCAAAGAACCATCATTCTAGGAGAAATCTTAATGGAATCAGGGTGATTCCCGAAGTTGACGAAGTTCTACAAGCCCCAACCCCATTGTTCCTCATGAAGCTCATCTCCTGGAACATGCGTGGGCTCAATAACCCCTCAAAACACAAAATGTTAAAAAATATGATACAGTTAGAGAAACCAGCGGTTGTTTTTCTACAAGAAACAAAAAGTACTAATACGGCCCTCGAAAGGATCCTCAACAAACCCTGGAGCGGCAGTCGTTCAATTTCAGTGGATGCGGTAGGAGCCTCCAGTGGGCTATCAATAGTCTGGAACCCGCAGATCCTTATGCTTCAAGATTTTCATGCCACTCACCATTTCATTCAGGCTACATTTCATCTCATGGGGACAGATTTGCACGGTCTTCTCACCAACACTTACTTTCCGCAAGATTCACATCACAAATTAGAAGTGCTGGCTGCACTAACAGCTCTAACTCTTCCAGACAGTACCCTCTATGGATCAGCGGAGGAGATTTCAATATAATCACTAATTTAGGGGAAAAAAAGGAGGGCGCATGAAGTTAGAAGATGACAGCACAGGATTCAAAGATTTCATTCAAAGCAATCAGCTCATAGACATCCAAACCTCTAATGGCACATACACATGGACAAACAAACGCAGGGGTTTACATAATATTGCTTCCAGGCTCGATTGTTTTCTCATTTCAGATAATGCCATTCATCTGGGAGGAGATTTTCACGCCTCCATTTTACCTCAAGGCGGCTCTGATCATTGGCCCATAATGCTGCAATGGACGCGTCCGAGTAAACATCGCAATCGTCCTTTTCGTTTTGAAGCCTTCTGGTCCACTCATCCTGACTTTAAAGGGGTGGTTCGAGCGGCATGGAGATCCTTTCCCCCCCCAGTAGGTGCAAAGATGTTCCAATTCCAACAAAAACTCAGACACCTCAAGCAAGTGCTTAAAGTCTGGAACAAAACCCAATTTGGGAACATTATGGATACCCGGCAAAAATTGGAGCAGAGTATGCGTACGCTTCAGCAAGCCATTATCCTAGAGGGCAGAACAGAAGAACTTGCAAATAAGCAGCAATCCCTCTGGACATAAATAGAGGCTCGAAGGTTACAAGAGGAAATCCTTTGGCGCCAAAAGTCTAGAATAAGATGGCTAAAGGAAGGGGAAAAGAATACAAAATTCTTTCATCGTTCCACCATTCAACGACGAATGCACAACAATATTGCTTTCATTAAAAATGGTCAAGGGGAGAAATTAGAAAAGCATGAAGATATTGAAAAGGAGTTCAAAGACTACTTCGAGGAAGTGCTCAAAGAACAAACAAGGAGTAGATCAGCAGCCATCAGAGCAGTGATGCAGCACATCCCCAAGCTAATCACGGAAGATCACAATCAAAATTTACTAAAACCAGTTTCCATGCAGGAGGTAGAAGAGGCAATGGCTCAGCTAAAAGATGGTAAGGCTCCTGGACCTGATGGTTTCACCTCCAATTTCTTTCATGAGTTCTGGGAATTAATTAGTACCGAAGTTTGGGAATTGGTGGAAGAATCTCGCTCTATGCACTAGCTCCTGCCCTCCCTTAATTCCACCTTCATTGCTCTGGTACCTAAGGGGGAAGAAGCAAACACGCCTGACAAATTTAGGCTGATTGCCCTCTGTAATGTCATCTATAAACTTATCTCCAAAGTGGTGGCAAATAGGCTCAAACCTCTTCTACCTCTTCTCATCCTTCCGGAACAGACGGGATACGTCGAGGGACGTCAGATAATGGACGGCATTATCCTTTCTAATGAGGTGATCCATTCCTTAAAAATCCTTAAAAAACCGGGTATGATAATGAAGCTTGATCTTTCCAAAGCTTTTGACAAGCTCAGCTGGGAATATATTCATCAAATGCTGCCAGCCTTCGGCTTCAATGCCACCTGGACCCGCTGGATTATGAATCTCATCACCTCTCCCTGCTTCTCAGTTCTCCTCAATGGTTCGCCTTCTCTGCCCTTTCGCTCATCGAGAGGCATACGTCAAGGGGACCCCCTTTCCCCCTTCATCTTTGTTCTCATGGCGGAAGGACTGAGTCGTCTCCTTCATCATGTTGTTTCCTCTCAAGCGATCAAAGGCATAGCGCTTCATGGACTCCACCCCTTATCCCATCAACAGTTTGTTGATGACACGATGCTCTTTGGTCATCCTTCGTCTTCCGAAGCCAAAACCTTTAAAGCCCTACTTGAGCTGTTCTCTGAAGCCTCTGGAACCTCGATCAATGCATCCAAATCCCAACTCTTCTTCTTCAACACCCCTGTCTCCACTCAAAGAAATGTTGCACGCATCCTTGGATTCTCCATTACCACGCTTCCATCCAAATACTTGGGCGTCCCTCTAATGGTCTCTGCTCTCAAACATGCGTCTTGGCATACGCTGCTGGACAAATTGGAAGCCAGACTTTCCTCTTGGACCTATAGATCGCTCAACATAGCTAGTCGGCTCATTTTGATCAAATTCGTCCTCCAAGCTATGCCTCTGTATCTCTTTTCTATATTAGCAGCTCCCAAATGGGTCCTCAAAGCAATTCGTAACCTTCAAAGAAGTTTTCTATGGGGATCTACAGGGCTCAACAGGAAGTGGGCCCTTATTAAATGGACAGAAGTCTATCAACTGAAATCCAATGGTGGACTAGGACTATGAGATCCCCTTCAAAGCAACTACACCATGGGAGCAAGAGTATGGTGGAATTGGTTAGTAAAACCACACATTCCTTGGGAAAAGCTATGGCAAGCCAAATATGCGCCTGGAAGTCATTGGGATGAACTAATCAGAATCAGTCCTAGTATCTCAGGCTCCATGATTTGGAACGCAGCCAAAATTCATAGTGCCTTCATCCAGGAGTACAGCTTTTGGGAAGTTCACTCGAGGAATTTGGCGCGATTTTGGGAGGATTCCTGGCAGCAACTCCCAAAACTTGCCTCGATTTTCCATAAACCCCTCTGGCAGACCCACATGCAGTGCACCAATCTTATTATTGTCTCTCAATTCTGGCAGCAGCAAGAGCCTCAAGATTTCCAACAGTGGAAGCCCGCAAGCTCTTGGCAGATGGATTGGCATGGCGAGACCTTCGCAGACATTGAACAAGAGCTAAGTCACAGGAAAATCAAGCAGTCAAACCAGCAGGACAAACTGAGGTGGGGAAACTCTCCAAAAGGGACCTTCTCTACCAAAGAAGCTTATACATTACGTTATGCGCAAGGCCATACCGATAAAGATCAGCTATGGAATCACATCTGGCAATCAAAACTATGGCCCAAGGTTTCTACCTTTCTATGGCTCTTAAGCAAAAAGCGCATCCTCACCTGGGATAATCTGCAAAGAAGGGGCTTCATTGGCCCCTCAAGATGCCCAAACTGCTCTCTCCAATCGGAGACCATTTTGCATCTTATGGAGACCTGTCCCCTTGTGGCTCAGCTCTGGGAGAAAATCGACCGATGTAATCAAAGAGTAGGAAATCATCAGGGGGACATAGCAAACACTCTGAGAACCTGGGCCAAGCTTCCGTATCAAAGCCCCATTCTGAATTCTTTATGGAACCTCATTCCAGGGTTTCTTTACTGGACCTTATGGAAGGAACAGAACAAGAGAGTCTTCAACAATAGTAAACGACCTTATGAAATCCTCTGGCTTCTCTTAAAGCAAAATATCCAAGAAACCTTGGCGCTTCAATCATGGCAAGAAACCGATTGGCCAACCTCCCCTCAAGAGCAGCTCATCTGGAACTCATGGAATCTTAAACTATCCTGCGCCCCCTCTGATCTTTCCAGACCCTCTCCCAAGTCCATCTCCCCCGTGCATTGGTCCCCCCTGCCATCTCCTCTTTCAAATTGAACTTTGATGGAGCAGTTAAAGGGAATCCTGGACCAGCAGGTTATGGAGGAGTAATTAGAAATGACAGAGGAATAGTCCAGCACATATTCTATGGTTCGATAGGCAAAGACACTAACAATGTCACGGAAATGGAAGGCTTATGGAAAGGAATATGCATTGCTGATCAACACAGTTTCTACCCGCTAGAAGTAGAGGGAGACTCCCTGATCCTCATCAATGCAGCAACTAGAATTCAAGCAGGAACCTCAGCTGCCAAAATTGCCTCCAGTTGGAGATTGCTCAGCAGGCTCGAAATACTGGAGGAAAGGCTCAGGCGTCCCAACTGCATCATTTTCAAGCATGTAAAGTGTTTCGCCAACCAGGTAGCAGATAGATTGGCCAACCAAGGGGTTGACCTGCGTCGCCCTCCCTACTCAGGCACTCTCAATGACTCAGAGGATCTTCAACTCCAACAGGAATGCCATGCTTTGGCAATTCAGGATATTCAATCCTCGGCTGCGAGTGATTAATATGGTTATTAATGCGGGGGCGGCCTTCCCACTGGGCAAGTGGCAGCGCAGATCCGCCAGCTGTAGGGGCGATCCACGGGTCTGCCACCCCTGTCCCGATAAAATGAATGCAGGTCTTAATGCTGCCCTGTAAATTGTCGTTAAATGCTTTATCTTTGGCCTTCGATTCGCCTCTCCGGTGCTCTGCGTGCAGTCTACCTGCGTTGGAATGTTCAGCGCTTGGAATGTCGTTCTGTGGCTCTTTAAGAACCAGCCTTCGCTGGGTATGCCTCATCTGAGGTCTATCCGTTGTGTAATTTGTCTGTGGATGCTTTGCTTTTGCGATTTGACGCTGGTGCGTGGGCCTTGGCAGTGGCCTCTAAGGTTCAGACCTCGACCCTCTGCACAGAAGGCCTTGGTCTTTTCCTTTGAGCGCCCTGGCTCTCTAGTCTGCATGCACCAGTTTTCTTTGGTTTATGTTAGCATTGCGCCCCTCAGCGCTCAGGGTGACTCTTCAGTCCAGCTCTTTGTGGTAAGTCTCGCCTCGCCCCTCTGCATTCTTTCTGAGTCTTATTCGTCGCCCTTCGTGCTTCTGTCCACTATTCTGCCTTTGGGCAAGGTCAATTGGCTCTCTGCGAACTGTGGTGGGTGGCAAACCAGTTCTTTGTGTAGCCTCTTTTGCAGTGACGCTCCAGAATGCCGCGTGAACGGCTCCGCCTTAGCAGTCGAAGGGGTGGGTCTCAGGGAGGAGCTAGAGGAAGAGCTTCCCCTCAGCGCTCCTCTCCCTCAATGGATTCCCCCTCTGAAGAAGTTAGCTCCCTTGGGGCAAGGCGTGGCTGAGGCAGAGGAAGAGGCCGCGACCGTGCAACTGCGTGCTCGCACAGCTCTCACCCCTCAACCCGTTTTCGGTTCCCATGTTCCCTGGACAATGCCACTTATTTTGTATCGGTGCGGATTGAGAAGTGTGAAAACGCAACCTCTCCAGAAGTCCCTGCGGAGCCTAGGCCACCTTCTCCTGTTCAATGTCCAAGATTGTAGCCTGCGGAAGCCTCGGGTGCGGTGGTGGGTCCAAGCGAGTCGGCAAAGGATGATGCTCCTTACACAGATACGAGTGCGTCCGATCAGTATGGTTGCAGAATTGTTGAGGAGCAACCATCCACCTCCGTGGATGCTTGAGCTCGTCTCCTCGCTGTTTTGGGGGTCGCTTCTGCGGTTTCAGGAAGTGTGCTCGGCTTCTACAGTGCACAGCATTTGTTGTGGGATAGTTTTGTTCCTTTCATGTCTGTTAAGGTCGAATTCAGTCTACATATGCGTCTATGTCTGTTGGTATATCTATGTTTGTTCGTATCTCCTCGTAAAGAATGGGATAGTGAGTTTTGGAATGTGTCCAGCGGTTTGGCTTTCAATGGGTTCCGGTCTGTGTCCAATTGTCAGTCTCTCAGTCTTTCAGTCTTTCAGTCCTTCAGTCATGGTTGGTGTTATGGTCTCATATTCCAATGTTAAAGTCCAGTTGTAACCATCTCAGCCTGGCGAATGTAAGCTTTTTGTAACCTTTCTTGTATAATAATAGAAGTAGCATAAATTACAAAAAAAAACATATATATTATTAAAAAATTTTTAAAAAATTAATTGGAAACTACATAAATTTAAAAATTGTTTATTTTATTAAAAATAAATTATAAAATTATTTTTAATTAAACAAGAGAATTACATATATTAAATGGACTATCAAGAACAAAGAAATGGAGGAAGATATATGGAAAAATATCTATTTTCATTTTTTTATTATACGTAAATTGCTATTAATATAATAAACAAATAACTGAATCTTATCATTATCATAATTAAAATATATTAAATTGACCATCAAGAACAAAGAAATGGACCACGAAGATTAAAATTATCTATTTTCATTTTTTTAATTGTACTAAATTGCTATAATAATAAAACATATCACTGATTATTATTATCTCATAATTAAAAATTATTATAAAAGATTTTTGAATTAAAAAAACATAGGAATAATAATAATAATAATAATTATTTATTATTATTTAAAAATATTTTAAAAAGTTAATTGAGTTTGCCATTAATTTTAAAATTTATATTTTATTAAAAATAAATAATAAAAAATATTATTAATTAAATAAATATACCATATATTTATTATTACTTTCTTTTTTAAAGAAAATAATTTCTAAAAAATATTATAATAAAAATATTTTAAAAAATTAATTGGAAATTGACATTAAATTTTAAATTTCATATTTATTAAGAATAATTATAATAATGTTTATTAATAAACAAGATAATTACATTATTTAATTATTGTTTTCTTAAAAAAATGAAAACGTGTTAAAATATATTTGGTGAATATCAAAATCATAACTTCATTAAAAACATACTTAAACTATAATTCTATAACATTAAAAATTAGACTATTTTAAAAAAACATAATTCCTAACATATTTAAACTATAATTCTATAACATTCGAATTTGACTTATCTTGAAAAAAAAACCACTCTACATATATGAACCCATCTACAAAATTTCTTGCAAAATTCATAGATCCTTAAATATTCATACTTATTTTATATATTAATATTTAATCTCTTATAAAAATTATTGTTAAGTAAACCATATTTCTATATTAATACATTTTCAAATTAATAATATTTTTAAATAGTTTTAAGAGATCGTTGAATGAAATTTACTCACTTAGTATGATATTGAAATATCTTTTTAGTTAATTATAATTATAATGTAAATATTTTATCTTAGTTTATTATAGTTATAATAAGGTAATATTTATCTTTTAAGAAAACTAATTATATAAATCATCAAAGTCTAAAATCTAACAAAACTAATAATGGTTAATCTTTGAAATGTTGTATTACCAAAATATTGATGAAAAAAGTAAGTTTAATTGTGTACCTGAATTTTCCATAATAATATGTAAATTTAGTTTGGAAAGGAGTTGGAGGCCGAGGCACTGCACGGACGATTAAAAGTGGCAGACAAAAATAAATAAATAAATAAAATGTTATAAATGCAGTGTTTGAATCATGTTTTTATGGTGGAAATGGATTCAACACTATTAAAAATATTTAAAACAACTAAAATTATGAATTTTAATAGTTGTACTTAGATTCACAAAAATCCTTACCAAATTTTTTCAAAATATAACTAAAATTTCCAAAACTTTCAATGAAAAAAACATAATTTTTTAATTTTTTGGAATGGACGTTTGGAAAAAAAACATTGACTAACTATTCTATGTTTGCAGCGATATATCTGATCCATTGTGTAGAAACAATGAATCTGCTGGTGCCAAATTGGGCTCCAGATCGAAGCCATGGCGGCAAGAGCTCTGGGAGGATGACAGAGGGTATCATCCTCGTAGAAAGCGCGCGGCATGTGACGCGGTGGGGCATCTGTACGTTTCAGCGGCGGGCATAGGGGCGAATTCTCGCTGACCTCTGCACTCCAAAGGAGGTTTCGACAATGATGTCGGCAAAACATGTGGAAGAGGAGGCCAGCCAAGTAGGGTTGGAAGGCAGGCAGGTATTGATTCGTTCATTATGGATGAAGGCCTCGATGGCGAAACGTAAGGCAAGGCGCTTGGAAGCTTTAAATGCTGGAGATCCAGGAAAGAATGGCCTCCGGCGACCCCGAAACCGTCGGAATTGCCGTTCTACAGAACCTGCCAATCCACCGCAGAGTTCCCATCTCGCACTTTTAGGGTTTAATCTCGTAGCCGTTCTTGCAAATAATGCGAAGTTTTTGAAACTACGGCCAGCCGAAACTTAACTTGGAAGGCTTTGAAGCGTCAGATTGTTCTTGATGCCTCAGGTCAAGAACATCGTCTAGGACATGAAGTACGGTATGGGGTGGATTTCCAAGAAGAGTAGTTTAAGGTAACAAATACTTAGCCAGTTGTTTATAATGCGATTTTTTGAAAGTTTTTTCTGTGGGTTTTTCCGGTCAAAATCTGGCAGGAATTTATTGGAATCGCAACTTTGATAGCTAGTTTCTGCATAATCAAAGCGTCCCAGGATTTTTGAGGGTGCTGAATCCAAATATACAGTTAAAAAACCATTTTAACTGCAACAAATCAAGATTTAGCTTCAATTTTCCGTCACCGGAATCTCCAACTCCAATACCTAGTGTGTTATAGGGCATTTAACGTTTTTATGGTAGTCTGGTCATATACATGACTTTATATGTCGATTTGATAGGTCAATTTAGCTGCCCATGTCGATTCAACAAGGTGAGGGAACCGCCCGTCGCCATGCTAGCATCTGTATGCTCCCTGTCATGCTAACACGTTCAAACAATTTTCGGGGCGCGCGTTATGAACTTCCAGGGCATCCTGCCAGCGCAGTTCCCTGTTCGCCCGCGACCAGATCTGCGAAATCGAACTCTGCCTGGAACCTGCGAACAGAACCTCCGCCCGCGCTCCACCTGCGAACAGAACCCGACAACCCCTTTTTGCTATCGAGCCTGCTCCGCTTTTGAACCCTATCAAACCCAGAGACTGCCTTTCTGGCACCGCATTTGTGATTTTGATCATCCAGTACCTCAGTGGCGCAAATCACCTGCAGATCACAGCCCCTGCTTCGCTTTCGAGCCCTATCAAACCCAGACACTGCCTTTGTGGCACCGCATTTGTGATTTTGATCATCCAGTACCTCAGGCGCAAATCACCTGCAGATCACAACCCCGGTTCACGCTTTGATCTTCTGATGCACCGCATTGATTCCCTCAGGTACTGAACGAGACCCGTGTATTAAAAGAATTATAAACCATTGCAATATTTTACTGAAATAAATTGTATAACCCTGCCTGTGTACTCGACGAGTCTAATTTTCTTTGTGAACCATTTCATAACGAGAATTGGATGCACAATCTTGCCACAAAATCTACTAATCACTACTATGTCAAGCACTTCTAGAATATCCAAGATATTCATGTTTTCTCTAACCACCATTTTCCCCTTGTTCCTTCATGGTATGATGCACTTATTCTGCGTCTTAACCTCAAAATTATTGTGCATTTGGCTTCCATGATTGATTTCATTTTGTTCAACTGTCGGATAGAAGGGAAGAATCAATAAGAGTTTAGACAACTTGGTCTATGCAATTGAGCAACGGAGACAAACTTGTTGACTTACTATCTTGCATAGGCACGAGAACATGAACAATGCCTATTTTCTAATAATCCATCTCCAGAGGTCATAAAATTGAAGTGATTGATGGCTTGATCCGTGCTATCATGGTGATAATAATAGAAACTCAGATTCAATATCGAGCCTATTGTTGCATACAAGATGTCATATAAACCTCGACTCAAAAATACTAATGAAGTCAGAACAATACTATTTGAAGTTTGGTAAGAAATCTAATAAATTATATTAGAGATAGTATGTTCGCAATGCAGGAAGCTCAAACAACAGAAGCATCACAAGTGGACCAAGATCCTCCAATTGATTGAGATGTGCCATATTTGAAGGCCACTTTAAGTGCAGTTGATATTAATTTCGGGCAACTTACTAGGAAGGATGGTGCCTAGTGAACACATAATTGTGGTGATATGGAACCTCAGAATCTCATTCCCATTTGCGAGGCCTCTGGGATGTTTCTTGGGCAATTTGCTTGCCTTTGACTTAATCATATCACGAAATTCCTCGAAACTCACAAGTGTTTTCTGCGTGTTGTGCACCTTCAGAACTCTCTCAATTCTCCCATGTGGGCTTTCAGTTTTCAGTCAGCTTGTTCTGAAAATTATCTTTGAAAGTATCCCCTTACAATAGCTCTGTGACTGCAAAATCATGAAATACAATTACCATCATAAGCATTGTGAACCTTATCCAAATCTCATGCTATTGAGAAACACAGTTTTGGGAACACTATACATAAACATCATTCTAAAAGCAAAGAACAATATATATTCTCATAGTTTCAGAGACAATAGTTTCATTCATTCAATCACACTGAAATGTAAAGAAGGTCTGAAGCACATTCTTGTCTGACTAAAATAAATGGACAAGCATTCCTATGTAACCTTAAGGAAGTGGAATCGACATAACATCACATATAGTCATCCAACATCATCAGCAAAACCCTCAAGAGACAAGTCAGCCACTCAGACAGCATGTCCCTAGGTCACATTACTCTTTTGCAACTCTTAGGCCATAGTCACTCTCATGCTATAGGCAAGGTAGTAGTCAGCAACCTAAATTTTCTCTCACAGGCCTACCTGCCAGCGATTGTGGACTAGAATTGCCAGTTCTATGCCAGCAACCCTTGGATTTAAGCCACTTTTCTAGCCCAAAATTTTGGCCTCTACCCAGAACTTATTGTAACTTCCAGAATTCATTAAAAACATAATAACAATGTTGATCAATCAAAAATCAACCTCACGACTAGGCCTGAGCATCCCCAATTAGGACTGAAATTCTGTCAAACACTTGGCATCAATACAACCTATAGGTCTAGGACATAAGATATAGCATATATCATTGAAACAACTTATGAAACATAACTAGAAGGATCACCTCCTTCTCCATTGAACTACTACATCATCAATTAGGTCTTGCATCCATCCATTTAACAATTACAAGTAAATATATGAAATAACCATGACATGAACCAGTCATTTAACCATTCTTATAACCAACATAAAACCATATAAATATCATAGATATGACAACGATTAAATCCAAATATAAATCAATGCAAAAATAAGAGAACTTAACTTTTATTAATCATAGGAAAATCTAACCAAGTTCAGGACTTCCACGTACCACCCGACCATAGACATGGTTGAACCAAATCTCTCTTTCAACCAATCACCCCCGTGCCATATTCCAAGCATGAATGTGGGATCTCATAGAACAACCAATCCAAGAAAAATGAAGGAAATCCAGAGGTTAAACCACCTCCACCCTCATCCAACTGTGATCACACCAAAATCGATGCTTCAATCACAACCGAATAGAACTTGGAATGTCATCTGAAATCCATCACTATCCTTGAGGAATTGTATGTCTCCTTGTCTCTCAGGCTTTACTGCAATCTAAACTGGATCACTAGACCCTAAACTGAGACCAGTCTCTTAGGCTTTACCGCAATCCAAACCTGGATCACTAGGCCCTAAACTGAGACTTCTCGCTCAAGTTTTACCATGTTTCCCACAAAAACCAGTCAAGGTATTCCTAGGCCTTTGAGAATGGAACTTGAGGCCACCTCCACCCCAGATTCTGAAATCCATACGCAAACCAAAACTCAAAAACCGAAATAAACATCCCAAAACCATGACATCCAGGAAAAAGTTATGCTAGGCTTAAATTCACTATCATAACTTGGCAATACCATGCCACCAACAACAAGAGAACCATACACCAACATGAAAAGCCATGCATGTCCAAACCAGCTAGGAAATAACATATGCAAAAGGTTACCTGCAAGTATTCTTGCTGAAGCTGCTTGATCATGTTTTCCTTTCCTTAATCCTTTCCTGTCTTCTTTTGCTTTGCTTTTTTTCCTTTCCTTGCTCCAAACCAAAGTGCTCTAAGAAAAATCTAAGTGACCAAGAGAGCGAGAGAGAAAGAGAATAATGAGAGAGCTCCAAACATGAATTGATCCTCATAATCCTTTTTATGCATGAGGCCTCTAATATCTTCATTTTCCTCCTCACATGCAACTTATGACCTTTTGCCTTCCTTTTCTCCTAATTTCCTTATTTTCATAAATAAATGTGCCAAAACACCTTTTTGTCTTTTAATGCCTTGGCCTTAGACTTAACCAAAACACACATCCAGTGATGCCCACTAGGATATCTTTGCCCAACATTCAGCTTGGAATAAGTGTCCCACATCACTAGGATATCTTTGCCCAACATGCAGCTTGGAATAAGTGTCCCTTAACCGTGGTCTTATTTTTCCTTTATTAACATTTATTACATGAACTTTTCACCAAGGTTGTTACAAGTTTCAAGTCTTCTACCAGTGATCACCAAATTCTTCACACATGTGTTAGTTCCAACACAGATTCAATAATTACCTAAAAAATCAATCCAAAGGAATGTAAAAGCAATCTAGAACAAAAGCGCATAAACAACAAATAAAAGCACATGATGAAAAACATAAGTGCCAAGATACATGATAAAAGCGTATTTTTACCTTACAGATGCACCACACTACCTAATAGAATTGTGAAAACACGTGACATAAGTGTGTCTATGTGGATAAGGTTGAAAATCTACAAAAATATATATATATATATATATCACAAATGAATTGTCATGTTAAGTGTGTATTATATTCATGACTAGCATCAAGCTAGGGGATGGGCGGACCTACTGATGGTTTTATGTATGGCTTCGAACATGACAATTTTTCCCATGGTATTTTGTATATCCAAGCAAGGTTACTACGGTTATGTTCTAATCCAGGGTTAATCGATTAGGGGTTTATGAATGACTTGACATGTATATAATGTATTGTAACATTGAAAGGAATATAATGAAAAATCAATCTAGTTTTCATGATTTTGGGTTTAAGGAGAAAAATCTCTATGTATATTTTATTTTCTCACCATTGTATATTTCTATTTTTTAAGAATTCATTTGCATGTAATTTATGTACAGGGCTAAAACCTGCATGTTATAGAGCCCCGATGGTTAGCTCAATTGGTTGAGTCCTCATTGTTAAATCACATTTTCTATTGAGAGATCACTAGTTCAATTCTCTCGACACTCTCATGGTCAAGATTCATGGTTGAGCTAATAGGAAGTGATCCCTTTGGATGGATATTCCTAGTACAAAAGCTAATAGGAAGTTCTATTGAGAGATCACTGGTTCAATTCTCTCGACACTCTCATGGTCAAGATTCATGGTTGAGCTAATAAGAAGTGATCCCTTTGGATGGATATTCCTAGTACAAAAGCTAATAGGAAGTGATCCCTTTGGATGAATATTCCTAGTACAAATATTTCATTGACGTATCAGTCATCAATCTCGAGAGTCCATCACCCACTTAGAAACAAATGATTTTCATAAAGTTATAAAATCAAATATAAAAAAAAATCTTAAATCTAGCAAAATAAATGATAAAAATGAAAAACTAAGTGAAATATCTATAAATTCTGATGGTAAAATAGGT